>JACGDI010005397.1:9564-41570 GCA_014898725.1 Jacaranda copaia
GCTTATTAATTAAAATATAATTATTTAACTATTTATTACTTATGAATTATTTTTAAATAAAACTTAGTTATTTATTGAAATAAATAATTTTTTAATAATTTATATATATAGGACTTAATAATGATTCATCAAATTAAAAAAATAAATAGGATTATATTATATGAAATTACATCATCATAAATTATTTATTAAATAAATAAATATAATATTTAATTATACATAAAATATGAAACATGTAGTGCCCTACCTTGGGATAGCATCTAAGTTGAGGTACTACTTTAATTCAAACTTAATTCTTAGAGTTTTCAATTAACAGTAGGCCCATAAATTCTAACATCTCAAAATTTAACACTGATTCAACTCCATTAATACTAAATAAAACCACAAAATGGATATATCAAAGAGTTCATTGGGCTTAGTTAAATTACAATCTTTGATAGATCAAGCCATCATTTCCATCTTACACTACAACCTCAAACAGAATATATACATCACAACTTCTCTAAGGTCAATCAAATAGTTACAAGTTTCATACTTAATTTCGGCATCAGTTCAATTACAAAACAACCATGTCCTTCATTTAAACCTGGCGTCCATCAAAGCTCGTCCTTGTCTGAAAGATTATGAAATACAAGGGGGTAAGTCCAAAAACTTAGTGAGGGATATGTAAAAGTAACAATCGTGTTCACCGAGGAGAAACTCAACTCGATAAAACATAATTTTATTCAAACTGAATATAACAGAATCTAGAAAGACAGATAGTACAGAAAAGCAAATAGAAAACTCTCCTACCTTATTGCTCTAAGAACAGATTACAGGTAGATAGAAATCATTTAGGCAAATCAAACCTAAAGTATATGCATTCCAAGAAAAGGCTATAAGACATACATTACAGATTTACCTTATACTAGACAAACAGATAATTTACCTAAGCGTAATAGCTTGGTATATGGCAGATGCCTATACAGATTATATAGTGCATCGCCGATACAAAAGGAGAAATCCCTAGCTTATTGCTCGTACCCAGAGGGAAATCCCTAATGTACAGTTGGCACCTAGTGGGAAATCCCTAGCATACCGATGACATCTAGGGGAAAATCCCTAGCATGCCCTTACATAACTAAATAGATCGCCCAGCATGGCCCTTGGCCTATATAATCACCGTACAAATAACAAAATAACTTCTCATACATATGCTTAGGAGGAAATCCCTAGCGCACTATCGATTTTAGATCAATAGACCAGATTAGATAAGACAACATGCCACTAAGGCAACAGAAAATAGTAAAGGGAGAATCTATAAGCCAACATGGCCAATAAACACAGAACAAATAGTAGATATGCTGGCAAGGCAACAGATACAATACAGATGGTACAGTTATGAGACAAATAGATATTTGAATAACAGATAACAGACAGAAGTTTTGGATGCCAGAACGGATAGAAAATAGAATCAACATCAGAGATAATCCTCATAGGGGTATTCCAATCAGATAACAGATAATAGATAACATATAGCAAACATATTTCAACCACAGTTTAGAGTATGATTTAGAAATAGTAAAACCCACACAATGGCTTATTACAACCACATATAGGATAAAGGAAGTGCCAGATTGTCCGATCCTCACAGGGGTTTCCAATAATTTCAGAGCAAGTTAAACAAAGCAATACCCAAAGTGAGAGACCCTCATCATTGGTAGTCCCAAACAACAATAGTCAAAAAAATTGATCTTACTGCTCTTCGTTACCTAATCAAGAAAATATACCATGAGTCAAAATTCTCCAGAATCAATATTCACACATAAATCCCTAGTCAAATTCCCATTCCAACATTATTTAACTTATAATAATTCTCGATATCAAAATTTATATTCAACCAACATACGAGTCCAAAAATCATATCTCTCATCTCCCTATTCCTAGCATAGGAAAATAATCATCAAAATACATATATCGACTCATGGGCTCAACTTGCACAAAAACTAGCAACTGCATGCATACATGCACATATATATAAAATATGCAATAAATTAATAAAAAACAGCTTATCTCACTAATGAGGGCTCAAAATCACAAATTGAAAGCACTAAGACAATCACTATGTTGAGACAAGGAGACTGCCTTTCCATAGCCACCGTTCGCCGCCGTTGGAAAATTTAATTCCACCACAGAATTGTTCCTCTCGTTGCAAGGATTCCAATGCTACCTTTCATTTCCAATTTCAAGCAACATAGACACCGAAACGGGCCAAAAATTGCCAACTCTCTTCTTCCTCTGTAGAGCTCCAATCACTATCCCATCGTCATTAGAGTCGCCATGCAAGGGAACCATTGAGCTCCTCATGTTGAGTGCTTCCAAACCCAACCCTCAGAATCGTAAATTGTTGCCAAAAACCAAGAAACCTAGCTACCATTGTGGGTTGGCCTCCTTAGTCACCTCTTGCCACCACTACTCCGCCACGCGGTTGGTGGTGGGGAGGGGAAGAAATTGTGGATTTGGAGGGGTGTAAGGTTGCCGGAGATGATGGCCGAGGATGGTGATGGTGGTTTAGTGAAGAAAAAGGAAAAGAAAAGAAAATGGAGAAAGAAAAGGAAGAAGGAAAAAAGGAAGGAATAAATGAGAAGGAAAAGGGCCCCTGCCAGTTCTAAAAGTATGATTTTTTACTTTTTTTCATTTTTTTTAATAAAATTTTAAATTATGCAATTTTACCCCAAATTTTTAAAAAATTACGATTAAACCCACATTGTTCAAAAGTCAACACAATTAAGTCTACAAAAATTATAATTTAGTCCAAAAAACTTTTATAATAATTAAGAATGTGAAATTCATAAAATTTTTGATTAATAAAAATATTGTATATTATAAATAAAATTAATAAATTTTTAGGGGTGTTACAAAATATAAATAATAAATTATTTAAATAAATTAATTTAATAAGTTATTTAATTACTTTAACTCATTGTTTAATTAATACATTATTCAGTAAATAAATTACTTACTAATAATCAAATAATTTTACTTAAATTTAATTAATTCTCTCAACAATTACTTTAAGCATATCAATATTAATTTGTTAAACCTAATAGATTATTATATAAGTATCACCTTATAATCAACTTTTTTATTATAATTTTAAATAAATATGAAGATTAATAATTAATGAAGAATATTTTTTTTTGAAGAAGATTAATTTATTTATTATATCAAATTAAAACATCTTAAGTTATTTATTAAATGAATAAATATAATATTTAATTATCACATTAAATATTAAATATGACTAATACATTTTTAATTAACAAGTAAATTTAATTAATTTAATATGTTATTCAATAAATAAATTATTTAGTAGTAACATAAATAATATTTAAATAAATTTAATTCCTTTTTTCAACAATTACTTGAATTAAATTTGTAAACATAAGTTTTAGAATTTTTTTAATTGTTAAAATTTCAATATCTTTATATATGTATGTATGTATGTGTGTGTGTGTATATATTTATATGAATGAGTGAAGTAAGAGAGTGATAAATGAATGAGTGATGTGAAACGTAGGGTGGGAAAATGATGAGGTAGGTGTGACTTTTAGGGTATAGAATTTTTTACATGAATTGGAATGGGATTTTTGTGCATAAAATTTGTGATTTTTGGAGAAAACATTGGAGAATGTGCATACATTTTGAAAATTTTTGGGGGGTTGGAAAATTTTTTGGGAAAATGTAAGAGAATATAGCCTTAGCAATCAAATTAGTTGGAATATAATATCAAATGTTACAAAGTGAATATTTCTTTTCTTAAATATAAAACTATTTTGTTAAATTTTAGAGTGTAATTTTATTATAAAAAAATATAGGTTCATTCCGAATGAATTGGAAATGGCTAAACACATGGGGGACGGAGGGCATGGCTAAGCCTATTCTTTTGGAAATGAGGATTCCGGCGCGAATAGAAATTCCCATCTTTAAATTATACCAATCACAGGTTTAACAATGGACTTGGGAATGCCCATTCCATTCTCACCTTATTCATGCATACCAATCATGCCATAAGAGTTAAGTCCTTTTCTTTTCCTATTTATTTAGAACTATGCTATTTCTATTTTCTTTCAGTAGCATACCAGTTAGCCTCTTTATTGATGGTCAAGTGTTGGTCGGATGTCAATTGATATTTGCATACTCCAATAGTGTTAGACTTTATGCCTTTGTTATCAATATTAGAGCAATGTAATCTCCTTTTCATACTTAACCATTTGGATGATTTCGTGTGTTTTTCTAGGTCTTTTCATGTTGTTTGCACAATGTTGCATATTGCTTTTTTGTCTGCTTCTCTAGACTTTTTTGTAATGAAAATGGTTGTGAGTCCTCTTAGAGGTTCTGCAAAAGAGGTAGAGAAGATTTTTCCTTTTTTGGAGCCTCTCTTAAAGGGGTTTATTGTAATGTTGTTGCTATTGATGAGCTCCCTTGAGGGTCTTATTTTAGTGTTGGTTTTTGTTGTTGATTGCTGGGCTGCTTTACACAACACTACTACAATATGCCCCCTTGGGGATCTATTGATTTGCTCCCCTAAAGGAGGTCTTAGTATAGTGTTATTATTGTGTGCTCCTCTTAGGTGTGTTGATATAGCCATCATAACTACACATCCTATTAGCGTCTTAGCATGATGTTGTTGATTTGTACTCCTATCAGGGTCTTAGTTTAATTTTTTTGTTGCTCGTCTACTTTAGGAGTGTTGCAATTTTCGTAACTGTATACCTCTTGTGGGCCTTATAATAGTCCTTATTGTTGCACCCCCTTCGGAGTATTATAGGACTTTATTTTTCTATAGAGCAAGTCACTTAGGCAGCAATTTCTTGTGGAATTCGACTCTAATTTTTTGTTTTTAAAACACATTTTAAAGGACAATATATGTTTGGTTGTGAGACTTAAAATTTAGTCTCTTAAGCAATGAACAGGCTATCTTAGAGACAATTCTCCAAGCCCTATTGTTCACTATTTAAATTTTCTTTCCTTATCCTCTTAGCTGATCTTAGCATAGTACCATTATTTTTCTCTTACCTCATTTTCTCTCTCCTTCCACTGCTCATGAGATCTCACACATAGTCTCCACTCTTGCATACACTCATCACCACCCATGTTTTCTAGCATATATTCTGATGAATAATCGGCAACAATCAAAGCCAAGTTCCATCAGGGATGATTAGTACGGAATGACTGTGACTTGGAATGAAAGTTAAAATTCAAAAAATGGGAGAAACCTTACTTTAATCCAAAAAATCATATTGTTGCTGTCTTAATGGAGTGGAACTAGGGTTTTTCTAGCAAAACTATTAGGTTTTTCAAGTTTGGTAGAATTGGGGGAGTTGTTGGGATGGTGGTAGTTGTGGGTAGGTAGAGCCTCCGTACAAAAAAAATTATTATAAGGACAGTTGTTGGGTGGTGGTGGCGGTAGTAGTGGGAAGATCATACTTCTCATGGGTGAACTACTGGTTGGGGGAAGGGGGTTGCTAGTGGGTGGTCTAACCTTGGTTTTGTTAGTTTGTGGCTTAACAAGTAAAGTTAAATTATTTAATATTTTGTGTATTTAGTATGCATAAGTAATATTAATTACTTAAGGAAAGATATTTTGGAAACTAATTTTATGCTAATGATTCTCATATTTTAAAATATTTGAGCTTTTTGATTCAAGTAATTTTTTATCTTTATTATATTAATTTGATTTTTTTCATAAATTAATTTTAGACAATACACAATTTTT
Source organism: Jacaranda copaia (assembly GCA_014898725.1). Lineage (NCBI taxonomy): Eukaryota > Viridiplantae > Streptophyta > Magnoliopsida > Lamiales > Bignoniaceae > Jacaranda > Jacaranda copaia. The sequence goes on from JACGDI010005397.1 coordinate 15,323, forward strand.
TGATTTCATAATTATTAAAAAAATTTATAAATCTTCAACAAACCAGATGAATTGAAAATATTGGAAAAATTGATTTAATGAAAAAGGCAATTTGTGCTAGGCCTACTTCAAAATTATCAAATTAATAAATGTCATTTTTCAAAAAAATTGATTTATTAAATTTATAAACTATTTATAACAAGTTTAATTGAAAACATTTTGAAATTGATTGATTGAGAGTATAATATTCATTTTTGAAGGACATACTATTAAATTAGTGAATGAATGAATATATATATAATATAACTTAAAATTAAAAAAATTATATGTATTAAATTTATAATTTAATTCCACCAAAAGATTTTTTTTGTAAAATTAAATTAACAACAAAGGAAAAATAACATATTTAAGGGCACTTATTTTGGACTATGCACAACTTTTTTGTATTATTTTTGAAATTATATTTTATATTTTTTTATTTTATTATATTTATTAATTTATAATTTTATAACTATTAAAATTCCAAACAAAATCAAAAACCCAAAACTCAAAAAACAATAAACATATCTCATACAAATCTCTTAAACATATTTCGAAAACAACATCACAACCAATCATAACCTTAAATCACATTAACCCATCATATTATTATAATCATTATACTTTATCTCACAATTAATCACAATCTCATTTTCCCTTCTCATGTCACTTAAATACCAAAATATTTCCAAAATCTCTAAAACACAAAAATATGAAACCAACCTTACAAGCAATCGCAGCCTTAAGGTTTCCCATGAAGTTGTTTTGTAGATAGTGCCACTTGGTGTCTCCTATGGAGATGTTCCGTGGAGGAAGCCACTTGGGGGCCTTCCACATAAAATAAAGTTCCTTGTAGGGAGCTACCTAAAATTCCCAATAGGATGTTTTATGGTAGAAGCTACTTAGGAACTCCTATGAAGGTGTTGTTGTTTTCTCTTTTTCGTTTGCACAATGCACCTTGGGTCTTACTGGAAATGTATTCTCCCTATAAGTATTGATCATGTAGTAAAACTACAAGAATGTATAGAAACATTAGAATATTTTACTAAAGTAGTAGGAAAAAAAATTAGTTGTTGTCTCTTAAATTTGTACTGTCTTTTGTTCATGACAAGCAAAAACTAGTTTAAGTTACTAAAATGAAATTCAATCATAAAAGAAAATTCTAGTTTACTAAAATAGATAACTTATTTTTAAAGTACATTTATTGCGACTCAAGGGGTGCGCTTATTGGGGTTGGGGGCTTTCTCCATCTCTATTGTATTAGCTCAATTGTTGACATTTGTATCCTCCTTCTTAAGGGCTTCTTAAAGTGCGATCTTGCATTGCTCTAATTTCTTCTCTTGGGGAGCAGTCTCCTATAGAAGTATTGTAAAAGCATTCCTTTCTAGGGTCAACCTTCTGCCCTTGTATCCGAAGCTACCTTTACAATACCCATGGAGTAGTTAGGGTTTGCAACAAGGAGTTCCACTGTTCTGAGGATGTTCACATAGCATTTCCTGATAGCGTACTAGTCACCAACAACTTTTCCAATTCCATTAAGGGTAGGGAACTTCATTGTTATGTAGTAGGTTGACATTGCCGCTCAAAAAAAGTTCTAGGTAAGGTTTCCTAATATGACATTGCAAGTTAATGGGGTCTTGACTACTAGATATTTGACTATCTTTGTGACCCTTTGGAAATGAGTGCCTAAGAAAAAAGGAAAAGAGATTTCTCAAAGAGCTTTCACAGTTTCACTAATGAATCTTCCTAAGGAGGCGTTAATTTTTTGTAACTGGCCATTATCTATGCCAAACTAGAAGAAGGTGCCATGAAAGATGATGTTTGCTTAGCTTTTCGCTATCCACCATTATTTTCTACTCTGACAAGTTACGAGCAAAGGTTGAGATCACCAAAGAGTCATTATGCTTGCCTCACTTGATCTCTATGTCTTCTTGCCCAAAGATGATATTAGGAAGCAAAGAAATGTATATACACAGTGTTGGCTCTAGAATGTGAGCTTAACTATATTTGGCTACTCCTGCAAGCACCTTTCTTGCATTAAAGGAGTCACCTTTTGTAAGTCCTCCTAAGATTACTATAATGATAACTACAATGGACAAGTTTTCTATTTTATGCTAACGCTATCTTTCCATTAACTCTGATCATTCATCAAATAAGCATTCTCGATCCCCATCATTCCTAGCCCAGATTGCTTCTTTGGATTATTTTACCTCTTAGATATATATTTCTTCAAATATCCACATTGGATCAGTTTTGCAATATCATCTTTTGAATTTTGACGCTATTCATAGTATGTCCTCAGTTATGGTGGATATAACACTACTTTTAGGACTTTAATGTCTTAAGATTGTCTACCATCCTTCGAGGGTGCTGGATTAAACCTTGCCATTCAACAACGGTTAGTATGTCCATCCTTGATACAGTTAGAAGAATGTATCTTGAGAGTTTAGAGATTACAATGGAAAACTTTTGGCTTCTTATTGGCATTGCCTCTATCTTACACCCTGTATTTATTAGCATCCAAAGGGGCCATTGCCTTCTCAATTCATATGCATTTCTTTGTCTAGATAAAGAGTTCTTATAAAATGTCGGGCAGTCTCCCTATTGTAGGCTTAGGTTTTGTTGGATAATGTTGGCTAGCAGCTCTTAACTGATAAATAGGATTTCAAGCACTACTTAGATGAACCAGTTAATGTAGTCCCTTAAAGTCTTTCTATTATTCTAATTAAAGGTGAATGGGTTGGTGCTTCTAATTGATGGAGAAATTATAGGGAAGTGCTACACCAGTTGCTCCTAACTAATATTAGATCCAACTGACATTTAATTAAACCATGATAGAATGTATTTAGCAAGAGTAGTTTGGAACATGTTGTAGTAAGCATCTTTGTAGAGCTCCATTTGATCCAAAAGGTTGCTAAGGTGTTAGGTCAATTATGCCATCAGATTTTGGAAGGTTAACAATCTTCGTGCCAAGGAGAGTTATTGCACCAAGATGGCTAGGGTAGGAATGGCTGCATTTGGAGAGAGAGTGATATCCAAAAGAAAGCATTTGCCTTCTACTCCTATGGAGCATCAAGGAATAGCCAAGTTAGACTCTAGTTGTGGTAGGAAGTCGACGTCATTGGTTAACTTAGAGGAAGACTACAAATCATCTTTTTTGAGGTGGTACTTTATTTTTCATTTATCTCTTGTTATGTCCTCTCTTAGGATGATGATGCTTCCTAGCTCTAGCAAGAGAATTAGGTTTGCTCTTGAGGCTAGTGTTCGTAAGCGTACTAGGCTACCATTTTGGTTGCAGGTTGTACAGAGTCATTGTCTACTATTACCAACAAGGCTTTTTAGTTATTTATAGTGTCGATCCATCGAGGAATGGAGTTTGCTTAGTTGGCATGCCTCTTTTAGGGAGTGTGCTTCAAGTTCTGACATTATTACTAATAGAAATTAAGCTTCCAACATATTGTTCTATTTATTCTCACATCATAGTGCTAACTGAGCATTAGAGTCTCAAGCTCTGGATCGTATTTGCATCCTTAATATTCCTTTCTTCAAAAGAGAGCTCTCATAGACAACACCATAATGATGCAATATGAAATTGGAAAGGGTTCATTTTCAAAAATCAACAAGTTAAGTTGAGGTTCTGCTCCCAAATTACATTTGTTTACATCTTGGTGGACTTAATTTGTTGGATTTATAAATATACTTTGTAGTATCCCACCTTGGGATAGCACCTAAGTTGAGGTGCTACATTGATTCAGACTTAATTTTCAGATTTACAGTTCAATAGTAGGCCCATAAAATTTTTTTCAAACTTCTCAAAAGTAAATACCAATTCAACTTAAACAAGACTAGATAGAAAATCATGAAATATATACCATAAGAGTTCCAAGGAGCTTAGTTTAAGTTTACAACCTATGATAGATCATGTTATTATTATCATTCATACACTACAACCTTCGATGCCAGTTTGACATATCACAACATTGCTAAGGTAAACATCACATGCACAAAATCCCATACATAATTACAACACTTACTCTATTACAAAATATCTTTGAACTTCAATGCATGCTTGGAATCTAGCATCACACATCCCTGTCTGAGAGATTAATGAAACATAAAGGGGGGAGGTAAGTCCAAGAACTTAGTGAGAGATAAGTAAGAGTAATAACAGAGATCTATCACGGAGACACTCAACTCAACAGATCATAATCAATAGATAGAATATAATATATTCAAAATACAGGCAGTAATAAAAAGTAAAATAGGAAACTTTCCTACCTTATTACTTTAAGATCAAATTACAGGCAAACAGAAACTAGTTAGACAAAATAAACCCAAAGCATATGCATTCCAAGATAAAGCTTCAAGACATGTATTGCATATTCACCTTATACTAGACAGGTAGATAAATTACCTAAGCATAATAGCTTGGTATATGGTAGATGCCTATATAGAACTATATCGCATACCGCAAATGCCCAAGGGAAAATTCTTAGCACACCATTAACACCCAGGGGAAAATACCTAATGTATCATTAACACCTAAGGGGAAATCCCTAGCGTGCGCCGACATAACCAAACAAGCCACCTAGATTATCCTTTAGCCCACATAATCACTGTACAGATAATAGAGTTAAGTATTTGTGTAGATGCTTAGGGCGAATTCCCTAACACGTCAACAGTTTCGAGGCTAATAGTACAGAACAAAACAAAATTATTATAAAGGTAACATGAAAGCAATAAATAGAACACAGATAAGCCAGCATTCCAGTAAATGGTGAATAGATAAAAAAAATATGCCGACATAGCAACAGATAATAAAACATAACAATACAGATATGAGACAGTCAGATATTAGAGACATCAATAATAGGTAAAGGTTTTAGGAGCAAAACAAGTAGAAAATAGAATCGATATCAAAGATGACCCTCATAGAGGTGTTCCAATCAGATAACAGGTAACAGATAAGATTTTGAGCACATTTTAGAGTACGGTACAGAAACAAAAAACTCACATAGAGGCTTATCACGAATAACAGATTGCAAAAAAAAAAAAGGTACAAGATTGGTAGACATTACCTCTTGTAGTTTTAGCCAAAACAACCGAAGCTTGCAATTTAATGCTCAGTAGTACCCAGTTCATCATCACCTAATCAAAGAAATGTTCCATAGTTAAAATTCTTGTTCAACCTTAATAGTCCTCTAGAATTGCAATAATAAGCATTCCAATGACATTAACTTATCTACTAACATAATGATATAAGTTAATAGTACCTTCACAAAATTCTCTAATTAGTCAACATTTCTAGACTAACTATTACAATCCATTTCAATTTCAAAATAAGATGATAACTCATTCTTCTTTTCAAGGTCATGGTCATTATCCTAAATCACACAATATGGTTAATCTATACATAATCAATTTCTAATCAAATGTCATTTAATATTATAATATAATCCTTAACACTTTATTAAATCTAATTTTAGCTGTTTGCATAAGTTCAGGCACACTTATTTCCTTACATAGGGATCAACACACATATATATAAGCATATCATCTTTTCCCAAATCCTTATTCTTGGTAAGGCATTATGCTAAATTAGGAAATGTATAACATATGCATATATATAACAAGGGTACAACTCAATCCAAAATCCAAAGTTGCCATTGGAGTTCCAAAATCAATGGTCATGAAGAGGAGGTGAAACTGCCCCTTCGCTACTGTCGCTAGAAAACTTAACACCACTGCCTTGAGACTGCTCTTACAGTAAGCTTTCCATTGCTTAGCTTGGTTTTTTGTTTATCTGCCAAAAAAGATGCCAAATGTCATCTTGAAGGCTCAAAAATCACCTTGCTCCATCATGAAGTTTTCTCCGGATTCCTCCTTTACCGATGCTTGGAACTCCCATACAATGCTATTTTCAACTTCTCCATGTTGAGGGCTTCCAAAATTGTTGCCCAAAATTAAGTTCCAACATAGCTTTGTAGTCACCCACCAAGATCGTTGAGGTGGGTTTCTTCAAGCTTTCGATTTTGGTGATCCTCCGCCTGAAATACTGAACTAGTGGTGTCAAGTGGTTGTTAGAGGTATAGAGAAAAAGATAACCAGCTGAGTTTAAGGAATGGGGCTTGCCGGAAAAAAATTGTCAGAGAGAAAGGGATGGTTAGTCTTGGTGGAGGAGAGAAATGTAGAGGAATTTTGCAAAAATTTTATTTTTATAAAATGTAATTTTTTCTATTCGTATATTGACCCCCAAAATTCTATTCAACCTCCAATCAAGTCCCTACAAACCTTAAAAACTTCAACTTTGACCTTGTTTACCAAAGTTCTTCCACGAAAATCCCATTGTTTTCAAAAAGTGTTCAATCAAGTTTTCTAAAATTATAAATCAAACCCTAAAACTTTCAAAATTTCTATAATTAAGTCCTTTTCAATATATTTTTATTTTTAAAATAATTAAAATAATTCCAAATAGTAAACAAAACATTAAAATTGCATAAATAAACTAACATTAAGAAATTATCATTAAAATATGAAATATTAGGGGTGTTACAGACCTTTCCCTCTAAGTAAATTTGGTCCCCAGATTTTCACCTGAAGATTAGAATAGCACAGGGTATCGTTGGTGCATGAGATCCTTTTGCTTCAAGGTTGCCTTTTCAATATTTTGATCGTGCCATAGTACTTTCACTTAAGGAATACTTCAATTATTAAGTTTCTGGTACTTTCGATCTAAAATATAAACTAGTTGTTCCTCATATGTTAGATCACCTTTCAATTTAATGAGTTTGTGAGATATGACGTGGGATAGATCAGGGTAGTACTTTCGTAGCTGCGACACATGGATGACATCATTGGATGACATCATGTATCCATGCTAGATTCTGGGGTAGCACTAGGCAATAGACTACTGGTCTAATTTTTTCATATATCTTACATTACCCAACTTATCTTGGACTCAACTTTTCACTTTTGCCTATTTTTTGCCCTTTTTCGTGCTGATAACTTAAGAAATACTCAGTTTCTAACCTCAAACTCCAAATCCATCATTCGTCTATCAGTATAACTTTTCTACCGATCCTGTGCAGCTTTCATCCGCTACTTAATAATATAAACCTTTTATATAGTCTCTTGGATTAGTTCAAAGCTTACAGCTCCTAGAGTTTTATCAATGGTACCCTTATGCTCTGCTAGATCTCAATATAGTAGAGATTGACCCTTTCAATCGTACAATACTTTGTATGGTGCCAATTGAATAATAGACTAATAGCTGTTATTATAGGCAAATTCAATCAGGGATAGATATCGAGTTTAACTTCACCCAAAATCTAAATCACAAGCTCACAGCATATCCTTCAAAATTTGAATAATAACCTATTCTGACTGTCCGTCATTCTAAGGATGAGTAGCCAAGATCAACTACAACTTTGTTCCTATTTATTTCTGTAAACCTATCCAAAGTCTTGGTGTAAACTTTGGATCCTGATTAAAGACAATACCAACTGGGATTTCATGTAATCTGATGATCTCTTTGATGTATAATTATGCCAGTTTCTCAACCTTGTAGTCAATTTTGACTAGTAGAAAACGTGCAAACTTTGTTAAACGGTCCACTATTACCTAAATATTATCATAACTACCTCTAGCCTTCAATAGACCGGTCACAAAGTCCATGGTCACTTGTTCCTATTTCTAGTCTAGGATAGGAAATGGTTGAAGCAACCTTAATGATCGTTGGTACTTTACTTTCACCAACTGGCAGGTTAAGCATTTTTGCACAAAAATTGCTATGTCTTTCTTCATCCTATTCAACTAGAACTGTTTCTTCAAGTCCTAACACATTTTTTTTCCTTTAAGATGTACCATATATCTTGCTCAATGTGCTTTTTCCAATAACCTTCCATTCAACTCTTCTGGTACACAGATTCTCTTACGAAAAAGTAGTGTTCCCTGGCTATCCATGTTGAACTCGGACTCTTTGAAACTTTCAATCATTTCTCTTTATCTTAATATCCATTTATTTTTAGCTTAGGCTTACCAGATCTCCTCATATAATTAAAGTTGTACTCTAACCCCTACAATCCAGACTCGCTATTTTACCCTTATCACAATAGTCGCTTTCAACCTTTTTGATGCTTTTGCTCTTTGCAAATGAGTTATTCCTACCTTATAACTCAAAGTATCGACTACTACATTCACATTTCTAGAATGATAAGTGATGGTAAATTCATAGTCTTCTAGAAATTCCATCTATCGTCATTGTCTCATGTTCAAATTCTTTTACGAATGTAAATACTTGGGCTTCTGTGATCTGTATAAACTTCAAACATAGCCCCATAAAGATAGTGTCACCATTTCAATAATGCAAAAAATACAATAGCTAGCTCCATATCATTTGTGGGATAGTTTTCCTCATGAGGTTTTAACTTCTTGGATGCATAGGTAATAACTTACCCCTTTTATATTAATATCCATCCTAATCCCTTATAAGAGTTATCTGTATACACCACAAAATCTTTTAACCCATCAGAGAGGACAAAAACATGTGCTATAGTCAAACGGTTCTTCAGTTCTTGAAAACTTCTTTAACAGTCCTTGTCTCATACAAATAGCTTATCTTTCTAGGTTAGCTTGGTTAACTGGCCAGCCAACTTGGAGAAGTTTTGAAAAAATCTTCAGTAACAACAAGCTAGTCCAAGAAAGCTCCAAACCTCAATGACACTTTCAGGCCTTTTTCAATTGACAATCACTTTTATCTTGGAAGGATCAAATTCTATTCCATTTTTAGTGATTACGTGACCTAGAAAAGTTACATTCTTTGTCCAAAACTTGCACTTATTGAACTTAGCATACATTTTCTGCTCATTCAAAGTTCTTAGAACCATGTGTAAGTACTTTTTGTGCTCCTCTCTAGACTTAGAGAAAACTAAGATATCTCCAATGAAGATGACCACAAATTTATCTATTTAGGGTCTGAATATCTAGCGCATCAAATCCATGAATTTCTTCGGGGTATTGGTTAAACTAAATGGCATCACTATGAATTCATAGTGGTCATATCAAGAATTGAAAGCAGTTTTCAAAATATCTTCTTTTCTAATCTATAGCTGGTAATATCCCTACCTCAAATCCAGCTTTGAGAAGACTTTTGATCCTTGCAAGAGATCAAATAACTCTTCCACATGAGGTAGCGGATGTTTGTTCTTGATGGTAACCTTATTCAATTCTCAATGATTGATGCACGTTCTTAAGAACCCATCTTTTGTTTTAACAAATAGCATGAGAGCTCCCTAAGGAGATGCGCTAGGTCTGATAAACTTCTTTTCCAATAGCTCCTGTAGTTTACTTTTCAAATCCTTAAGCTTAGTAGGTGCTATCCGATATGGAGTCTTGAAGAAAAGCATTGCCCTCGATAGAATGTGTACAATGAACTTTATCTCTCTATCAAGGGGTAGCGAGTTTAACTCTTTAGGAAATACCTCTGGGTATTCCACTACCACTTTTACTTCTTCAACCCTAACTGTATTTCAAGCATTATCAATGAGGTATGCTAGGAATCTTTGCCCACCCTTATTTAGAATCTACCTAGCTTCTATTGCTAATATGATCGATCTTATGGATGTTTTGCCTATAGAAAGGTATGAAAAGGGTAATGCACTTAGTGAAATAATTCACCTGTGCTTGATGGTTATCAACCAATCTATCCTAAGGATTACATCATACCCTTGGATGGGAATCTATATTAGATTACTTGGATACACTCGACTTCTATTCTCAACCAGGTAGTCCAGATGCATGGTATCTATGACTAACCCTGTTCCTATAAATGTTCTTTCTTCCATGTGATAAGCCATGGTTTCAGTTGCATATTCAATTTTTTAGAGAAATCAACAAATATAAATGAATGGGAAGCACCAAGATCATATAATGCTTTAGCAAGAGTTTCAGAGATAGTAATCATACCTTCTACTACCTCATTGGTTCCCATGCATATTCTTCCATTAAGGCATAAGCACGGGCTTGAACTTTTGGGTTTTCTCTTCCTACTGGTGTTGAGCCATTCTTCCTAGAACAATCCTTCAGAAAATGTTAGCTATTACCACATTGTAGGCATTTACCTTGCTTTCGCCAGTCGTTTACTTTTTCATGGCTGGTTGAACCATAGAATTCACATAGTGCCAGTGCTTTACCCTAAGCCTAATTTACTGTCTCATCAGTCTAAGGAATTATTTTGAGACATGCCTTCAGCCTGTGGCCTCGACTATTTCTTATTGGTGCCACTCGGTCTACTATGAGGCAATTTTCTCTTTTTACCCTTATTTTTTTATCTTCTGAATTTCCTATAATTTTAATTCTAGTTGCAATATCTTGCTAACTACTATGTTGAAATTTGGTAGATTAAATATAGCTCAACCCCATATCAATTTAAGTTGTAACCCTTGTATAAACTGCTAAATTTGCCAACCCTCATCTTTCAAGATATAGGGTGCACATTGTATGAGTGGGCTGAAAGTTGCCTCATACTAGCTAGTAATCTGGTTCCCCTGAATTAAGTTCTTAAACTTACGCTCCCTTAACTGTTTTATCACTAGGGGGATATACTTATCCATGATTTCCCTAGTGAAATTATCCCATGTCCTATGAGTTCCTAAAGCTATCCACTGATGGTTGATCATTTTCCACCAACTTCTTGTAGATCCTGCCAAGAAAAATATGGCAAACTGCATTTTTTGTTCATTGGGGGTAGTGTAAAGTGTCAAATATCATTCCAAGATCTTTTAACCCATTTTTTGGCCTTTTAGTCATCTAGTTGTCCATAAAACTTCAGGGGCTAGAAATGAAGAAATTGTTCCAATGCCTAATCTTTAGCCATTGGTTGAGCTTGTGGTCTAACTCCTGGTTCCTTTTGATATACTAGATTTGCTTGTTATTCTACTGAAGAGGTCTACAATAACTCTTATTGTTGCTCAGCTTGAGATCGAGCAGGAGCCCTACGCCTAGGAGCATGATTGTCATTAAACTATTATCTATGAGGTCTTCATTACCGACCAAATCTGGGTAGAGTAGGTCAAAGAGTACTGCTGTGAGACGCCATTTCTATTCTGAGATTTTTGGAGTATGTCTCAAGCCTGCGATTATGAGTTGCAAATCAACACCTTAATTCTTAACAAATTTTCCAAAAATTTCAATTTTTAAGTAAAGAAAGTAAAGTATGTTAAGAAAACTTCAAAAGTTCATAACAAAAAAAGAGAAAAAATTTTGCTAACAATTTCCCAAAAAGTCATTCATATTCATATTAAGTTAGTGACAGCATAGTTACATAGGCATATATATAAGTTCAAAAGTTGTAAAATAGTTATTCTAACTATATGCTTAGTTGTAAACAAAATGATAAGGTGCAACAAGAAGAGGGAAAAAGAAAAGATGTTATCAGTCGAAGTTAAAAGGTTTGATAGTTAAAAGCTATCATAACTACTATCCTACTAGCATATAACCACATCCACGGTACTAAGACCTAGTTCTAGGTGTCTTTATTAGATATGTTAGATATTGTATCTATCTCATCATCTCTCCATCGATCAAAGTCATCCCATATAAGGTCCAAGTCCACTTCTTTCTTCTCATCATCAATCTCTAGTGGTGCCACAACTGAGGATTCTAGGATGAGATTAACATCAGGAACCTTTTCAAGCTTTTCTTCTTTAGATTCTTTCTCTGATTCTTACTTTGATCTATATCTGGTTCCACCGTAGGTATCGGTGCTTGCTTCCTAGTAGGCCACTTCTCCTGCTATAATTTTTATCTATGGTCGGGAGTTGGGGCCGAATGGATGCCAGAAGGTCTAGCTTTTACATTGATTCTTGAGCTGACAATGATGACTTGATCAATAACCCTACCATCATACTCCATCATTCTACCCATCTTATCCACGATTAGGTGCAAAACATCAACCAACTCCCTATAGTCAGACTGTGGTGCTCAAAATATTGCATCTATGTTAGCCCGTATAGTGTGAAGCTCTTGAATTTGTGCCTCCGCTATACTAACCCAAAGGTTTCCTCATTCGAGGTTGCCCACAACTTGATTAGTAAGATAGTCTTGAGCACCCAACATTCCCCTCAGTGTAAGTACTTTCTTTCGTGCTTGTTTGAGGTTTTCATGCTGATCATAAAGCCTTTTCTTCAACATTCTGCATATCTTCTTTATGTTTTCTTCTTCCTTCTCTAAGGTCTTGATTCTATCTCTAGAAGCTTCATTACCTTGATCCTCAATAGGTGCCTTTTTTTTGTTTCATTCGCCACCCCTCCTATAATATAGAATCACAAAAAACTATCTCATTAGTGTCGAGAAATCAAACTAATTTCTAAACTTCCCTAGCTTCACCTAATACCTTATAACATAACCAAATCATACAAAGTTCATCTCCTATATAACAAAGTTCATCATAAATCCCAAAGGTATTCCATAGCCTACATCATCATAACTTAGCTCCGATACTAACACTGTAGAACCCCATCTCGAGATAGTACCTAAGCTGAGGTGCCATACTGATTTAGACTTAATTCTCACATCTATAATTCAGCAGTAAACCCATAAAAAAAATTTCAAACATCTTAAAGTAAATACCAATTCAACTTAAATAAGACTAAATAGAAAATCATGAAACATATACCATAAGAGTTCCAGGGAGCTTAGTTTAAGTTTACAACCCACGATAGATCATGTTATCATTATCATTCATACACTACAACCTTCAATACCAATTTGACATATCACAACATCTTTAGGGTGAACATCACATACACAAAATCCCATACATAATTACAATACTAGCTTTATTACAAAATATCTTTGAACTTCAATTCAAGCCTGGAATCCAGCATCACCCATCTCGGTTTGAGATATTAATGAAATATGGGGGAGGGGGGTTTAAGTCCAAGAACTTAGTGAGGGATAAGTAAGAGTAATAGCAGGGATCTATCGAGGAAAAACTCAACTCAACAAATCATAATCAACAGATAGAATATAACATATTTAGAATACAAGTAGTAACAAAAAGTAAAATAGGAAACTATCCTACCTTATTGCTCGAAGATCAAATTACAAATAGATAAAAACCAGTTAGGTAAAATAAACCCAAAGTATATGCATTCTAAAAGAAAGTTTTATGACATGTATTGCAGATTCACCTCATAGTAGACAGATAAACAGATTACCTAAGTGTAATAGCTTGGTATATGGCAGATACCCATATATAACTATATGGCATACCGTAGATGCCTAGGTGAAAATCCTTAGTGCATCATTAACATCTAGGGGGAAATCCCTAGTGTATTATGGATACCCATGGGGAAATCCCTAGCATGCCCTACATAACCAAATAGATTACCTGAATTGGCCCTTGGCCCATATAATTACCATATAGATAATAGAGTTAACCATTTGTGCAAATTGTTAGGGAAAAATCCTTAGCATACTATTAGTTTCAAAGCTAATAGTATAGAATGAAACAGAAAATACCATCAAGGCAACACAAAAGTAGCAAACATAACACAAATAGCCAGTATGTCTAGTAGACGCTAAATAGATAAACAAATATGCTGACACGGTAACATACAACAAAATAGAATGATACATATATGAGACAATCAGATATTAGAGACATAGATAATAGATAAAGGTTTTGGGTGCCAAAACAAACAAAAAATTGAATCGAGATCAAAGATAACTCTCACAAGCTTGTTCCAATCAAATAACAAGTAATAGATCTAATTTCAAACATATTTTGGAGTATGGTGCATAAATAGAAAACCCACACAAGGGCTTATCACGAATAACAGATAGCATGAAAAAAGGTGCCAGATTGACATACCCTCACCTCTTGTAGTTTTAGCTAAAAACAACCAAAGCTTGCAATCTACTACTTGGTAGTACCTAATTCATCATAACCTAATCAAAGAAATATTCCACAGTCAAAATTCTCATTGAACCATAATAGTCTTCTAAAATTGCAATAATATGCATTCTAATGACATCAACCTATCTACTAACACGATGATATAAGTTAATAGCACTTTCACAAAAACCTCTAATTAGTTAATATTTCTAGATTAACTCGATGGTCCATATCGATTTCAAAATAACATGGTATCTCATTCTTATTTTCAAGGTCATGGCCATTATCCTAAATCACCAATATAGTTAATCCTTACATAATCAATTCCTAATCAAATGCCATTTAATCTTATAATATAATCCTTAATACTATATTAAATCCAATTTTGGCATTTTGCATAAATCCAAGTCCAATTATTCTATATTCTTTGCTTAAGGATCAACACATATATATATAAGCATGTCATTTTTTCCTAAATCCCTATACTTGGTAAGGAACAATGCTAAATTAGGAAAGGTACAACATATGCATGTATATATAACAAGGATACAAGTTAATCCAAAATCCAAATTTGCCATTGTAGTTTAGAAACCACAAACTAATAACACAAGTACGATCGTTGTGTCGAGCAGGTAAAACTCCCCCTTCACTGGAAAACGGATTGCCACCACCCAAAGACACCTCTTGCTGTGAGCTTTCCAATGCTCAACTTGGTTTTCTATTTATCTACTGGAAAAGTTCTCAAACGTCATACCGAAGGCTCAAAAATCACCTTCCTCCATCGTGAAGTTTTTTGCTAAATTCCACCTTCGCCACCGCATGGAACTCCCATGCAATGCTATTTCTATGTCGAGGGCTCCTAAACTCGCTGCCTAGAATCAAGCTCCAGCATAGCTCCACTGTCGCCTGCTAAGATCACCAAAGTGAGTTTCTTCAAGCTTTCAGTTCCAGTGACCCTCTACCTAGAATACTAAACTAGCGGTGTCACGTGGTTGCTAGAGATGTAAGGAAAAAGATAACCAATCTAGTTTGGGGAATAGGGCTCATTGAAAAATATTGTCGAAAAGAAAATGGTGGTTGGTCTCAGTGAAAGAAGAGAAGAAATGTGGAGAAATTTCACAAAAATTCTACTTTTATAAAATGCAATTTTTCCTATTTATAGGTTGACCCCCAAAATTCTATTTAGCCTGCAATCAAGTCCTTAGAAACCTTAAAAAATTTAGCTTTGACTCGGTTAACCAAAGTTCTTCCATGCAAATCCCATTATTTTCAAAAAGTGTTCGATCAAGTTTTTTAAAATTATAAATCTGACCCTAAAATTTTTAAAATTTTTGCAATCAAGTCCTTTTTGATATATTTTTGTTTTTAAAATAATTAAAATAATTCCCAGTAATAAAAAAATAATTTAAATTGCATAAATAAACCAACATTAAGAAATTATCATTAAATAATGAAATATTGGGGTTACATACTTTTTCTCACCCCTAGCTTGTATAAACTTCAAATCACAGATGTCACGATGAATTAATTCTAAAGCTATCATCATCCTTTCAATTGATTGAAAGGTGTTTTAGCTTTCCAAAGTTGTGGCATTTCCTTTAGAACTTTTAACCGTGTTTACTGCTTTGACCATTCTCTAAGAGCTTCTCTTCTTGCTAGTGCATTAGCTTGACTCCACAAAGTTGGTCTTAACTTCCATTCAAACCATTTCAAATTTAGCCTTAGTTTTTTTATTATACTTTCCAATACTTAGTTTGAAGATCAAGTCTTGAAGTCCCATTTTCTTTTACTTATGCTTTAGATAGTTCTTGAAATCTTTTAGGGACAACCCAAACTTCAAACAATGCATCTATTCGGAAGGATTCAGTGAGATTCATTTTCTCCAATTGTATATCATGTAAAAATCTCTAACTTTTGGACTTTATTCATTACAAATTTTTGGTTAAACCTTTTAAAGTCTAAGAAATTATGACTACAAACTTCTTCAAGTTGGCATTTCTTCTCTAATGACTTCTAAAACGCTTTAGCTATCTTCATCAAATAGCTAAATTGTATAATATTTTGGCTACCCTATTTAATATGTAGTTTTTACACATAAGTCTTTATGGCTCCATGTATCATGCAAATCTCTTTTCCAAATGTTGGTCTCCTTTTTGGTAGAGTTGGAGCAGGTCTATTAGGAACCTTTGTATGTTCAATACTGCAAAACGAAATTAGACTCATATAATTTCACCAATTTTTCTCCATGGATAAGGGCCAATGCTTGTGCTGTTGTTAATACCATAGATCACATTTTATAACAAATTCGTCTTAACTTGTTGGTGGTAATGGATTGTGATCCTTCTAAATTCAGTATGGTTAAGGAAAAAATCGTGCTCTTTGTCTTTGAGATGAATTTTCGCTAGTTGCATCACTACTCATAAAGATATGCTAACTGTAACACCCTGAAATTTTATGATTTATAGAAATTAAATTTTACTATTTTCAAATTTGTGAAATTGAACTATTCCTTATTTTATTATTATTTTATTAAAATTTATTGGGGCTAATTCATAATTTTTGAAAATTTAATGGAAAAAAAGTTTAAATTTTGGGGCTTGCATGGAAGACCTTAAGTTAACTAAGGTTTCAACCTCACTTTTTCTAATACCCTGGACTCAATTGTATAACTTAAATACTTAGGGTGCTAAATTGTAATTTCAAAAAAAAGTTACATTTTAAAACTCAGCAAGTTTTTTTTTCTCTTCCACTATTCATTCTTTTCCTCCATTCCTCTTCTTCGACCGCATCATCACCTCACTCCGACGATCACCTCCCTAGGTTAAGCTACCACCAAACTACACCACACACCACTACCTTCACCCCCAACCACACCCATACATTCCACACACAGTGGCAAGTACCACCAACAACGAGCAAGAGAAACCCACCTTATGGGTCTCTTAGTTGCTAGCAATTGGGAGGCTAAAATTAAGCTTTAGATAGATAGTTGGGTAACCCTCAGCTCAAGAATTGCAATGGTGGTCTTGCAAAGCGATTCCAATAATGGTGGCATGGTGATCGAAGAGTGGTGGTGGGAAGAGAATTGCGACTATTTTAGCTCATTCCAGTGGCTCTGATCTCAAAACTCAAAATCAAAGGTGGCATTGGAAAACTCTCATTAAGAGAAATATTTTTGTGGTGGTGTTGCATTTTTCGGTGGTGGCGAGGAGGTAGTTTCTTCTCCTTAATACGACGATTGTGGTAGTGTTCTTGGTTCATGAATCTAAGTTTCTATTGATCAAATCATGGGTAAAACTTTGATTAATTGATTAATTGATTCCTGATTTAATTTGACTAAATTGTTAGGCTAGCCTATGATGTAAAAACTAGCTAATTAGACCAAAATTTTGATTTGGGACTAAGAATTGAGATATGCAAGATATGTATATATATATATAAGCATATTAGACTCAGACATATTGTGCTAGATGCCAAATTAGACTTTAATTATGGTTTTAAGGACTATATTATAAGTTAAATGGTGTTTGAAATGGAAATTTGATTAGAGAGTAATGTATATGTATTGTCTAGGATTATGATGACTCTTAAATTAT
Organism: Jacaranda copaia; assembly: GCA_014898725.1. Classification (NCBI taxonomy): domain Eukaryota; kingdom Viridiplantae; phylum Streptophyta; class Magnoliopsida; order Lamiales; family Bignoniaceae; genus Jacaranda; species Jacaranda copaia. The sequence goes on from JACGDI010005397.1 coordinate 32,834, forward strand.
AAATAAGATGATGCTAATTTTAGAATTATGTAATTAGTGAGATATTAGGTTATAATGATAAAATGATATAAAAATAGGCTAGTATTGCTGATTTATGAAACGGATGTGCAAACTGAACTTACTTGGGGAACACTAATGTTATTAGCTATTTTGCCAAGATGATAGAATCGTTAAGCTTTAAATTATCATATTAATAGGTTCATTGGTAATCTTGAATTATAGTGAGCACGATATTGATGTATAAAAGGTCAAATGCGGGTTCTGACTATAATTATGCTATTTTGGTTAGGTGGTGAAGAGGTAGAACCTAATGATCAGTGATTGTGACTTTTGACTGCATTTGCTAAGCTAATGAATGTGAGGTTTCTCCAACTTTAGGTTCTTGTTGCTTGTTGGAAACCCTTGTGAAGGTCTCTTACTTTGGGTTATTACTTTATATAAGCTTACTCATTATTTATTGAAAATCCCTATAAGGATCTAACCACTCGGGTATTTGTTTATATACCTTGTGAGGGTTAATCTTATTTCCATTTCATAACTACATTTTGGTTATTGTCCTCTGTGAATTTTTTCAAGTTCTTTATTATTATTTGTTACTTATTTTGTAAACCCCCATGAGGGTTATTGCTTGTTTCTATTCTGGTGTCAAGCACTTTTATTTATGATGTTTGTTTTTTGTTCCTCGTACCCCCCAACCTTGTCAGCTAACCTCGTATTACCTATTAATTCATGTTGCAACCTGTAGTGGCCTTGCCGGCCAGTATATTATGTATGCTAATTATCCCAACTTGTACCTTGTTGTACTTTTGATTCTTTTTAATGCTTTGTTCATTCAATACTATAAAATATATGCCAAGCAGAGCAAAGGGCCACACTAGGTAACAAAGCATGTCTAGTGGGGCCTTTCAGAATCTATTCTCACTAACACCTTTCGATTTAAATACTTTGAACATTTCATGTTGTATTTCATTATATTCAGGATTATTGTTGTGGAAGTGAAACATATATTTGTTGGCATTCCACTATATTAACTTATAGGATGTCATAGGCTGGATATAACATGGAGGGATACCACGAGGGGGAATGGGCCTGGGACTAGGTCTGAAAAGATTGCCAGGCGAAACGGACCAACGGTGATAGGTCTTCTGGCTAGTACCCACCTAAGATCTTGATTGATAGATGGCTGAAGGTAACGAACTGTGAGTGGCGAGATCTAGCATGTGGTGGACCATGCCATACAAGTGAGTTGTTGCATGCCGAGCAATGTGCTCAAGCAAATGAAGAGATAAATAAAGGTTTTTATGTTCAAATTTCATGTTATTAATTGTTATCTTGTATTGATCAAGGAGCAATAAGGAAAGATGCCAATAGGTCTACTAATTGTTTACATGTTTTGTGCACTTTCGAGTTTAAAGATTTATTCTTAATTGTCATGATTTGATCATCTGAATTGTTATCCAAAAGCCTTGCTATTTATTATTGTGGTTCATCATTCTCTCCAACCTTTATTATGTAATCCCTTATTGAATCCTTAAGACTCGCCCTCCTATGTATTTCTTTTTTTCCTAAATAGGATTTGATGATGGACTAGAGAATATATTTGGAGTGGGATGAGTGCTTGAACGTGCTTCTAGGATTGCCTTGACATCAGGTCTTGACTTAGGGAGATTATGATACAATAAATTGAGTTGAAGATTTGCTACATGTATAATTGTGTCAATATTTTGGTTTGAATGTTGTTGAACTTTTTGATATGGTAGCCAGCACTCTAATATAGCTTCCACATTTACACTATAGCATGTTGTAAGGTTATGATGTTGTTGAAAATTTGTGAAAAATTTCATGGGCTTATTGATTTTGTTGTCTCATGTTTGAGAAATGAACTAGAGTGGTACCTTAGCGTAGGTGTTCTCCCAAGAGGGGGCGCTACACTAACAAACAATTATATCTTTTTACAACTTACCATACAGTCAAATATTTCATTTCCAATTTCGCTTGGGATTGATGACCTTTTGTCTTCCAACTTTCATTTTATAATTTAATCATTTAAGTGATCTACTTTGACATTAATTTCTCATTGATTGATATCTACTATTGTTTTCAAACTTCATTTTGAGTCATTATAAACATGATTGACATCTACCATTGATTTAGATTACAATAATTTGAATTACTTCCACTGCAATAAGTAAAAACCACTTAATTAATTGATGAATCTTTAATAACTCAACCTTTAAATCAATTTTCCAGTGTTTCGAACAAGACCTCATAATTTGTTCTAATATATTCTTTAGAATTTTTCATTTTAAAATATATCTTCTTTATTATTATAATTATTATCAAGTTAATATTATTGGAGTTTGAAGCCAACTGTAGTAGTATTTTTGCGGCAATTGACCTCTATTGTTGCAGTGGATTTATATTTTTTATTTTAGTAAAGATTTCATAGACTTATTTTTAGTCTTTTAATTACTTTTTATTATTTATGCATAATGAGAATAAATATCAACTAGTTTTTTGGTTTTTCATCATGAATAATTTTCATAACTATACATTTGGAAAATTATTGACCAATTATAATTCAGAAAACAATTGTGATATTTAACACATATAAAAATTAGTATTCCATACTTCTATATATGATTGTAGACACATTAAAGGTTAATATTTTATTTCACTTATTTATTTCTTAAAAAATCGTAATTATGAAAATAACTATCAATTAGTTTTCAGAAATTGTGCATTTTGTTATTACATTCCGAATTTACTTCAAGTGAATTTTATTATTTTTATTAGCATGTTTTACAGCTTTTGAGCTCTTTTGTAGAACTTGTCCACATGAAGCACTTGATCACATTTTGTTTGTTCCTTTGTCGTGTGGCCAAGAAAGGCAGGTAGAAAAGGAGAATGGAAAAACTTTGAAGAGGGTGTCTGTGAATGATTGCCTGCTCATAGAATTTAGGGTGCTGACAGCCATGGGGGGCATCATTCTTGGGTGCTTGCTTTGAGCACCTATCTCAAGTGCCTATACATTATGCCCTCTGTCATTGTCTTGGATGCACGTGCAAGACGCCTATCTAAAGCACGTGCATTGGATGCACTTCTTCTTGGGCTCCCACACTAGGCACCCTTTGTGGACGCCTACGCTAGGCACCCATCTTGTCATCATCTTAGGTGCTCAACTTTTCTTCTTGAGTGCTTGTTGAGATATCTGTTGCCAAAAAAAAAAAATTCTTACTCTTCTCTTTTTTGGTTCTTTTAAGGAATGCCTAGGACTGCCCCATGTTTATTGGGGATGCTACGTTTCTAGTGCTTGCTTGAGGACTTGGAAAAATTTACAATGGGATCGTAGATGCACTTAGTGAGTTTTAATCAATTGTTGTCAGCACAAGCATTACACGACAAAATTGTTCTAATGAGGCAAGAACCTTTATTATTCAAATTTCATTGGTTGTCTTTTAAAAGGGACCCTGTTGCTCTTGCAAAGTAGCGTAGGTGAAGAGTTGATATTAGGCCTAAGTTGAGTGGCTGATGATATTGAAGTTGAAGTGCTGAGGTGACGAAGGCATATTTGTAAGTCCTTAGGATGTTTCATAATAAGTAAGTGATAATTTAGATAGTCATTTAACTTAAAGAATTTTTTATTTTTCTAGGTATTAAGATATTGCCACCTTCCTCTTTGCAAGGATTCAAGATGACTTTTTTGCTAAAGTGTGTAGGTGGCTTTCACAGGGCAGTGTAATGGATCTTTTATTAGAAAAAATACCAATTGGCTCCCAAAAGGCCTTTAGTGGGTTTTATAAGAGGAGTTGCTACATGCCTCCTAGGGGTCCTTTGGTGTGCTTTTTGAGAAGAGTTACCACATGCCTCTAGGGCACCTTTGGTGGGCTTTTTCAAAGTGTCTACCACATGCTTTTCAAGGGGTCTGTAATGGGATTGTACCTGCAAACATGTGCCCTCAAAGAGGGGTCAATCGCACTTTCAGTCCCATAACTTAGGGTTAGTTTCAATTTATTCACATTTATTTTGAAATTATCACATTAAGTCTAATAATTTAAAATTTTTCTAACATTTGGTCTCACCTCCCCCTTTTCATTAAATAATTAATGTAAAATGCACATGTTGTATGCGTAGCAGTTAATAGGTGAGTTTTGGAGGGAAAATTAATGAGTCCTATGTTATGGGATCAAAAGTGAAATTTTCAAAAAAAAATAAAGTAAAATAAAATCTAAATATTCAAAAGTTTTCAAAAAAAAAATAAATTAAATAAAAAATTAATTTTAAATTGTATTTTATTAAACAAGTCATTTCTAAATTTAAATTATATTTTAAATTCTAATAATTTTAAATAATACTTAAAAATAATTCTTAATTTTAATTTTAATTTCAATTATTTTTTTACCTTTGTAAAATGAAATTAATTAACATAGTTGGCAGCATTATCATAAAAATTTTCAATAATTTTCATAAATTTAAATTTAAAATATTCTAAATTACATGAAATAAATATTCAATTTTTTTGTTTTAAAACATTGTCCATTTTAAAGAATTTATTGCAGAAAAAATTTCAAACATTCAAAAGGATTTAAAAAAAACAACTAAATTAAATAACTATGTTCCAAATATAAGAAAAATTGTAATTTGTATTTATTAATTTCCCGTGTTTGGAAATTTATTTTGTTATTAACTTGTTAAATTTTTGTTATTTCTAAGAACTAGTGAATTCAAAAATAAATTTTAAAATTTATAATTTATAATTTTTCATTATAAATCAATATTTAGATTTATGATTTTTTTTTATTTTTAAAGTTTTCATTGTAATAATAAAAAAATAACTATTTGGAAATTTTAAATTTTAAATTTTCCATGCTTGTTTCCAAATGAATATTTAAATATAATTTTAAATTGTATTTTATTAACCAAGTTTTCTCTAAATCAAAATTATATTTTAATTTCTATTAATTTTAATTTATATTCAGAAATAATGAAATTAAAAATAATTTTTTAATCTAAATTTTAAAATTAATAAGAGGGGGCAGGATCTTATGACCATAAGAGGGGGCATGATCCTATAAAGGAGGATTAGATCTCAATTGAATAGAAACATTTCCATCTGGAGTTTGAATTATTTGATTAACCTCAGTATTAATAACAGGTTGGACTGGGACTGCCTTTTCCATCATCCAATTATTAGGAAATTTAACTTCATCCCATTTAATCGGTCTTCTAGTAGTAATATGAGATTGATAGAAATTGATTTCAATAAAAATTGTTTCATTATTATTTTTATTAACCATTTTACACATCAGATTTAAAGTATAAAGCGGTTTATAATAGATACGATAACAAATACATATCGTTTCAGCATTAGGCATATAATTATAACCATGAAGTTTAATATTTAATATTAAAGCATGTAAAATATTTACATCAGATAAAGAAAGTTGTAAATTATGATACACATCAAAATAAACAAGGCCATGAGCCAAACTGAACTGTATAATACCCATAATTAAATGCTTCCAATTTAAATTACGAGCATCACGCAAAATTATAACAAAACTATCAGATAAATTATCAAAGGTAAGTGGTTTAAAAGCAACTTGAATTAAACCATTATAAAAAAATCTATAATCAGATCTATACTTATTAATATAATATCTGTGCAACAATTGAAGAGATATATCATCCTTACTCAAAGGAATAGATTCCTCTATTGTTTTTACAACTTGTTTTAAGCCAATTTTTTCAAAGCTATCAAATTGATAAATCAACTTTGGATCCACTTTAGGAATGGTCCATTTATTAAGCAAATCAATATTACTTGGAATATCTATTTTTTCCACACAAGTATTTTTGATAAAAGATTTTCCTCTTAAAAAATTCATTTTTAGGAAATATGTTAAACAACCAGAGATTAAATATAACCTATATACCATGGCTTTGATATGATAAGAGAGGGCAAGATCTTTTGACCATAAGAGGGTGCAGGATCTTATGAAGTAGGATTAGATCTCAAAATAAGTTCACAATACCCAGCCTATAGTCAGAACTCAGGATATCATTTATCTGAATTTAACCAGCCCACTATATAAATCTGATTCAATACCAAAATGCCCACAAATGCCACCCCGACTAACAAGGGGAAACAAGGGGTATAGCCTAGAATCAGACATACATGGAGAGCCATTAAACATCATAATCGGATTGGATAACTCATTAACTAGATCAAAAACCTTCGACACAAGCCTATTCAATTATGACCATAATAATATAGGAAGTATCTAACTCATAGTTATTTAACACAAAATTCTTTAGCCTTCCATTAAGCTAGGAATATACAAAAATAAAAGTAAAAATAAAATACTAACCTTGGAGAGGCCAGGACACCAAGGAGTGTAAGTTTTAATTAGCTCTAATGATATATTGATTTATAGAAATTAAAATTAAAAATGATGTAATCAGTACAAAGAAAATATGAAAACTTGAATAATCAAACTCTAAATTCTGGCTCTAAATTCTATACAATTTGAGCCCTTAAATAGAAAATAAAAGAAACTATTACGAATTTCAAAATATAATTCTGAAATCTGAATAGTAAAAAGTAAAATACTGTGCGAATTTCAAAATTTTAAATCTGAAACAGTAAAAGCAAAAGTAAAAAGTAAACAGTATCTGAATTATTCAGACAACTGTTTCTATCTTATTATAACATTATTGGGATTAGAGCGGCTTTCACCACTCACATTGTAAATGATGTCATTGCAAACGTCATATTATGATTGATTCTCTTTCCTGGGAGATTCAAGCATTGCATCCAAAGCTTTTTCAGAATATGATGGTATATCATCATCAGGGTTCTGAGATTCTCCAGCTAAGTATCCAAATTGATTTTCATCTGTTTTTGATTTTGACGAAGTTACCATTAACATTGTACCACCTTAACAACTGGAGAACTCATCTTCCTTAATATCAATAAATTGATCTTTAGTCTCCTCTTGCACCATTTCAAGCACTTCTTTAAGAAGATTTGCTTTGGACAATTTTCCTTTCCTCATCTTGATTTTTTCAGAAGCTTTCCCCAAATTAGAAGTTGCATCCTTCTTTTTATCGTTTTTAATATTTTCCATATTAACTTTTGTCACCTTAATAATATTATCCAAGGTCTCTTGACCTTCAATTTTTCAGTGGCCTTATCAAACTGCAGTATTTTGTTCCACCACTTTATATAAAAAGTTCAAAACAAACATGGGACATTATCTTCAGTATAACCAAACTTTGGAACCCATTTCTAGATCCATGGAATAGAGAACTCCATAAAAAAGAACATAGTAGCCTCATTAAGAACCATTTGATTCTTGGCTTCGGCCTCCTAGAGTCTAGGAGAAGATTTGACCTATTGATCAAAAGCAAGATGGAATTGCTCTGGGAGAATATTATGAGTAGGACTATAAGATTTCCATAGTTTAGGAACCAATTTGGGATCTGAGATTTATAAACCTCAGGACAAATTTTTACAAACCAAGCAAGCTTTCTTCTTGAATTTTTATATAAAAATATTTTTTGAAAAGCTTAGGTATAATCCCAAAAATTAAATTTATTAGTAACTCTATTATCTTTAACAAAAAAAATTCGTTTTCCTTTAGTGAGGATTTCCCTATTCTTCGATCGAAATAATTTTCTTAATTATAATTTTAGAGAAATTAAACATAGACTTATCCTGTGAGCCAGACAAAAAATGATTGATCTCAAAAGAGCCTGTAGTGATAATAATAATTTTTAAATATGATCGAGGTTTATAAGAACCTGCAGCATATGATGCTGGATCAAGATAATGTTGGATAATTATCCAAGGATCATTTCTCCATTTAAGATCACTATGTTCAAGGATCATTATTATATCCTTGTGGTCTTGTTGTTCAATAGTTGTAAGGGAATCCTCATCAACAGGGATAGCAATATTTGTGGCTATATCAACAAACGAAGGATTAGAAGGTCTATTAGATCCTTCAAGCTTCAAAGGGGTTGATTAGCTAGAATTAGAAACCTTATTAGAACTTTCTTTAAACTGTTTAAATTGTAGAAATTTTGCAAACAAAAGGTTAGATTAGACAAAGTCTGGGTTAGAGGTTTGAGAAGCACATGATGCTTGTGAAATATTTGAAGCTATAAGCTTCTCTTTGCCATGTTGTATTAACGGCCTTAGAATAAAAAAATTTGAACCTCATCCTCATCTATTAGAGAAGGGATTGGAACCTCTTCCTCGATTATGAGGAATCATAAATCCGGTAAAAATTCATAATTCAAAAAATCAGGAAGACTATTATCAGTTCCTTTCTTATAAACAATTTTGAAATCAAAAGGGGCTAAATAAGCTTGCCACCTTGCAAACATTTGTTTAGAAACATTATGTTTGAAATCTTTATTAAACATGAATTGAGCAGCTTGGCAATCATTTTTAATTATAAAAAACTAGTTATATAAGTCATCTTGAAATTTTAAAACACATTTAACTATTGCAAAGATTTCTTTAGCAACAGTAGCATAATTCTTCTGACTATTATTCCATTTACTAGAACAAAAATGAACAAGAATTTCCTGCTTATTATTAGGATTAACTTGTTTCAAAATACCACCGTAACCATTATCAGATGCATCAGTTTCTATAATCTTTTCCCAATTCAGATTTGAAAGCATTAAACAAGGTAATTGTTTAACTTTATCTTTTATTTTAATA
>JACGDI010005397.1:41670-158444 GCA_014898725.1 Jacaranda copaia
ATCCATTTTAAGACTTTATTAAAAGGTTTATAATTATAAACTAATCTAGGAGCACCATGTTCTTACTAATTATGTTTATTAACATAGAAAACAGTGCAGGACCAAAGAGACTTGGTAGATCTTATAAGACCTTTTGCAATAAGGATTCAATTTCCTTTTTACTGTAAACTAGATATTCAGATTTCATCTGGCAATGCTTAGCCTTTCTTGGGATATTCCCATCAAAACTATCTTCATAGGGAAGAACAACAATGTGCTTTTTCCTATTACAAAAAGCATTAGAGTGTTTATTACACACAAACAAAGAAAATTGATTTTCAAGAAAAGAAATTTTTTCTTTAAGTTTAGGACTAATCAATTGTTCATCAATATTAAGATTGACAATTTTCTATTTTAAAGAATTAACATGATTAGTCTTAGATTTTATTAAGTCTTCAATTCTACTAAGGATTCTAGAAAAAGGTTCAGTTATAAATTGAAAATGTAAATTTTTACCCTCAAAAGTTTCTATAAAACCCTTTTGATCAACCAATTTTAAAGGGAATATTTTCTTTTCAAAAGGAATTCCAAGAATAATTTGATTGGAAATATTTTTTACTAATAAAAAGCTTAAAGGAATACAAGTTTTATTCTTGCAGACAAAAGCTTTTGATAATCTAAAACTAATATCAAGTTTCTCACCAATGGTAGAACGCAAAACATGAGAAGTTTTCTCAAAATACTTAGTAGGTATAAGACCTTCTTGAATACAGTTAAGGTCAGCACCACTATCAATCAAAGCAATTAACTCAATTGAAAATTTAATATCTATCAAAAGATTAATTTTGACTAACCATTTTTGTGAAGTAACCATTTCTAATTTAAAGAGAAAATCATCACCTTGTAAATTATTAGAAATATCAGGAAAAATACCAAATAAGTTATCTATCCTAGGTATTACCTATTTTCCTTGAGAAATTTCTATTTTTTTCATTCTTTCTTCAAGAAATATATTATTTCTCTTAATTTCTATAATTTTATTTTTTAAATTATTAATTTCCTGTTTTAAATCATCAACAGAAGTAGGACTACTCTTTTTATTCCTATTATCTAAAATTTTATAAATTTCAGCCATTGTATAAGGTTCATTATCTTTATTATTAGAAATATTATAAACAAATTCTTCAGTTTTAAAAGAAGAAGGAATATTTTCAATTTGATCTATAATTTTACATCTTAAGATTGGATCTTTAATTAATTTAAGAAATTCAAGAGTATTATTATTATCAATAACATTAAGTTTTGGAATTGTGACATACGTTTATACAAATTATCATTATCAGATTTATCACTATTAGTATTACTATTAATACAAGACTTACTTGTTTTACAAGGTTCACTTTTAGACTCAGATCTATTATTAAAATATTCATTTAAATGACCTATATCAAAAGAAGAAGATGCATTTTCTTCACCATCAGAAGACTCAAGCATAAGTTTATAAAGCACATCTTTAATATTATCATCAATGTCAAGACTATTAATCTTAGATCGCATTTTGTATTTATCAACATAATGACCAACCTTGCCACACTTATAACATACACCATATATTTTAAACCTTTTATAAGGTTTTTTATTAGATTTTTTCTTCTCTCTCTCTTTTTTATGAGATTTTTTTCTATATTTTTTCTTTTTATAAGAAACATCTTTATTAATTTGGGTTTTATTATTGTCAAGTAGCTTAGGATTATCCATACCAAATTGACTACAAAACTGACCTAATTGTTTTCGTTCAGTTATATTATGATGTTTAATCCATTAATTTAATTTTATTTCATTGCATAAGTTTTAACCTTCTTAGATGCAAGTTCCTATTAACTTACCATAAGTAAATTTATCATAATCAATGTTGACATCATTCTGTCTAAGAGTCTTTCTAACCTTTTCAGCAAATAATGAAGGCAAACCATCAACAATTTCCATTGTCAGTGAGTACTATTAGGGAGTTTCATAACTCTAGAAAGAAAAGTATCTTTATACCATCTAAATGAGGTAAGATTTTGACATTTTAAACCATTTAGCAAGGTTCTAATATGTTCATAATTATTAGTCCACCTACCAATAAAATATTCTGTTATAGTAACAATTAGAGTATAAATAGCATTTTCAGTACCTACACTAGTACCCTCATGCTCTTGGTTAATAGTATTAAGAATCTCTTCTTTAATAGCAAGAGTCAAATAGTTATCCCACCATCCTTTAAGTTAACCAGTGAAACCAGCAATTATCATTTTGGCAACAGTTTTATCAGAGTTACCATTATTTTTGCAGATAGTACTATACATCAACATTCTATGCACCAAATTATAAATATGACACTCAGTAAATCCATCAACATTACAATCATAAATATTTTTACCAGAGTAGGAATTATTAAGAATTAAATCTTGTTCCTCATGCAATATATCTTGAAAAGAAGGGCAAGGATAATAATAAGTTCGCATAGTAGGTTTATTAGCATATTTCTTAAGTTTATTAACTTCTTCATTAATAGCATGTTGGTAAGATTCATCATCTAAATTATTATTAAGAGTAGAAATTCTAAACTCAACAAATTTTTTAGTTATTAATTTTTCAAGTTCAAACATATCTCTTAACCTAAAATTATCAATTTTAGGGGGAGGTTTAATACTAGGCATAGCTATAGAATTAGGCGGTGAAGGAGAAAAAAAAGTTTTATTAATTTTTTCTTCCAAATCACCCATAAATTTGTTAAGTTTATGAATATTATTCATAATAGTAGAAAGTCTTTGATCAATAGTGAATACACTTTCACCTAAGACATTTAAATATAAATTACAATAATTTTATTGTTTAACAAGAATATTACTTTTCCTAGAAGTAACAGGCATATGATCACTAATCATCATTTTATGAAATGCCGTAAAATAAAAATTATTATTTCCTTCAACATAAAATGTTTCTTGAGGAGGTAAAATTGATTTTTGTTTATGACCACCCTCAAAAATATAAGTTCTTTTTAAAACAGAAAGATAAGATTCAATATAAGTAACCATAAACCAAGGAACAAAAGGAACTAATTGATCCTTTTTAGAAACAAATTTATAAAATTTATTTTGAAAATTAGTTTGTTGATCTTTAGTAAAATTCTCAAAACACCAATCTCGAAACATTTTCCAATGATCATTATTAAATTCAGTTTTTATTAAATTTCTAAGATAAGAACTAGGACTAAAATCCATTTTGTTTTTAATCATTAAAATAATTAATTAAATGTGAGTATTTCTCACAAAAAAATCCATTTCAAACTCAGTTAGTTCCAAAGTATCATCACTATTATTATCAACAAGAACACCATCAACAATATTAGAAGATGAAATTTTTAATTTATCAAATCGAGTATCAAGAGTATTATCTTTCCTAACTTCAGGGGTAAATTCCCTAAACCTAGAAGTTGAAGCACAAGACATAATTGGACTCTGAACAGTATAATCTAATGGATTAATAGTATAATAATCATTAAAAAATTTAAATATAATTAAAATATATTTGAATTAAAAATATAATTTAAATTTTAAATTTATCCAAATTCACTAATATTTAAAATAACAAAAATTAACAAGTTAATAACTATATAACTTTCCAAAAAAGAAATATTATGAAATATAAATTATAATTTTTATCATGGTTGGAAAAAAATATTTAATTTATTTTCCTTGTTTGAAAACCTTTGAATATTTAGTTTATAAAAAAAAGTATTCTAGAAATCTCACTTTGGTCCCATAACTTGGGCCTCATTAATTTTTCTTCCAAAACTCACTTGTTAACTACAATGCGTATGGCACATGTGTTTTTTGTTAATTATTTAATGGAAGGTGGGAGGTGAGACTAAATGTGAGAAAAATTTTAAATTATGGGACTCAATATGATAATTTCAAAATGAATGCGACTCAATTGGGACTAAAAGTGCAACTTTCCCCCTCAGAGGGTCATATAGTGGATTACACTGGGTGATACCATGTGCCTCCCAAGGCACTTATAGTGGGTTTATGCAAATAGATCTTCACGGGATGCTTCCGAGGATTGCATGCAGTTAGTGAAAAGATCAAAGTCATAACATAAAACATTCTAATATGAAGAACGTGTATTTATTCAAGAGAATATTGAGATATAGCACCCTCACTCAGGACAACACCTAAGTTGAGATGCTACCAATTCAATTTTAATATTTTGCATGTAGTAAGCAGTAAACCCATAAAGATTTCTCTTCAAATCCTTTAAGAAATGCACAGTACTTTAACTTAACATGCTTAGGGCAAAATATCCAAATACATAACATTATTAAAATATACACAAGTTGAAGCCTTCGTGATCATCCACGACCTATCATAACATACCAAAACAAACTTAACATTCATGGAAGTGTAACGCCCCTAGAATTTTTCTTGATTGCATTTATATATATTGCCATCATTTGAAATTTTTATGAATTTTATTTAATAATTTTTTTAAAAGTTTTGTGGTCAAAATTATTATTCTAACATACTTGATTTTACTTATTTGAAACTGTTGGGGTCGAATTGCAATTTTTTAGGACTTGATTGCACATTTTTGGAGAAGCTTGGGGCTCACATGGAAGACCTTAAGTCAACTAGGGTTTCTACCTTATTTCTTCTAAATTCTTGAACTTAATTGCATGATTTAAAATTCTTTGGGGACTAAATTTCAAAATATTGAAAATGGGATTTAAAAATCTAGCAGAACGATTTCACCTTCATTTCTCAACCATTTTCCTTTCTTTTTTTGCCCCACCAACCACCATCAACAGCCCTTGTTTACACAAACCAACACCATAGTTGTGTTCCCTACACCTTTAGCATCCCATCGATACCAACATGCACGATTGAGGACCACCAGGGAGCCACCATGAAAGGAGGCCAATAACAACTTCACAGTAGAGTAAGTGGGTTTCTAATTTTCTAGCAACCAACGTCAGCTCTAGAGGGTGATCTAGGTAATACTTGATGAGAAGAACAACATGAAAGTATTGCATGGAAGTGAAACTCGATGATGGAGGCAAAAATTAACAATGGAGCAAGTAGACCATGAAGGCTTCAAAGCAGTTTTTGGAGGGTTTCTAGGTAGTCATTGTTGGAGCTAAAGGTAACATTGGAAAGCTTGTGTCAAGCAGAGCACTTTGAGTTGTTGTACTACTTTTCATCAATGACAAATGATAGCTGGCAATAGTGGAGAGACAGTTTTCATGTCTCGACATAATGATCACTTCTATTCTATTGGTTTGTGGTTTCAGAATTCTGGTGGTGAATTTAACTTAATTGTATCTTGCTATATATATGTTATACATGTTGTACCTTTCCCCATTTAGCATTGTTCCTGCTAGAATGGAATTTTGGGGATGAGATGATATGTTTATATATGTGTGTGTGTGTGTGTGTGTGTGTGTGTTTGTTTGTTGTTGAGCCCTATGCAAGGAATAAGGAATGGAAATTGTGGACCTAGATTTATGCATAATGCCAAAATTGAACTTTAATTATGATATTAAGGATTATATTTGAAGTTTGAATGGTATTCAATTAGGAATTGATTAGGAATTAACCATGTGTGTGTGGTTAGAATTATGTTATGACCATGATCTTGTATATAGGAATGAGATTAATTATGGAATTATGCAATTTTGGTATATTAGCTTAAAATGATAAAAAAAATGTATAAATAAGGACTAGTATATCCTGATAAGTGAAATGAATGTGGAAATTGAGATGTACTTAGGTAAAATCAATGTTGTTAGCCATTTGTGACATGATAGCATTGTTTAAGTTTTAAACTATCATTTTAATGGGTAATTAGTACTTTTAGATTAATAATAAGCATGATGATGATGAATGAAAGAGTTGAGGTAATGAGGAGTTGGGAACAAAGGATCAGTAAACTGTTGACTTTTGACTATATTTCCAGGATAACTAAGGTGAGGGTCTACCATTTGGCCTCGTATAAATATTTGTTCTTGTCATACAACCCCTATAAGGGTTAACTTGCTTGATTGTACCCACTCGTAACTTGCTTGATCGTAGTTGCTTGTTTATTTGAGATCCATACTTGATTGTATACTTGAGCGTAGTCAATTATTTTATTGTATACCTCTATGTGGGTTAGTACCTATATCACTTTATTGAGTAGTTCGTGTATGTTCTAGCATCCAAACTCCTATCTATCTTGATTGGTACTTGTTTCGTTCAGTTTTTGTTATTATTCTATTATTAAATATCTTGCCGGCATATTCATTTGTTTGTACCCAATTATCTAGCTAGTTGTCTTAATTGTACCTGCTTGTCATTCACATATTACCTTGTTGGCATATTCAATTGCTTGATTCATATATATCATACTTGTTGTACTTGAATAAAGATAGTACTTAAACCAAATGCCAATCTTATGCAAAATGCTAGGATACATAAGACACGCATTGCAGTCCACCCGGGTGTCCATAATATGCTAGGGATTTTTCCCTAGCTATCAACAGTGAGCTAGGGATTTCCCTCATGGCATCACAGTGCGCCATATGGTTTGTATTGGCACACCAATTGTGTGCCGAGCTATCACGTTTGAAAGTCCTTATTTTAGTGGTATAAGATGAATTGATATGCATGTCTTACTTGATCTATTGGAATGCATATTCTGAAGAGATTATTTATTATACTTATTCTTGCTTGTTTGTAAACTGCTCTTGGAGTAATAAAGCATGAGGGCTTTCTATTATTACTATCATTCTTGCTTAAATTGTAATTACACATGTATTGCTTGATGAATTTTAAATCTGTTAAGATATTCTATTTCCTTGATAGATTCCTATTGCTGCTTAAATGTATTATACGTCAGTAAGTCCATTAGATTTACCCCCATTTCCCTTAAATTTTTGCAGATAAGATTAAGTAGGAATGAAAGTTCAGATATGGCATGAAGAGATGCTCTCTTTTGTAATAGTTAGATGTACTTTGTACTTATAGGCCTTAAGAATGTTGCATGTGATACTTAGAGATGTTGTGATGTGTCAAAGATGCTAAGGATACTTTGGGATTGTATATATATATTGTTAATCTTTAAGAATGAACTTTTAACTTGATCATTATTATTTTATATGTAATGATTGAGATGATTATTTTTGCTATTTATGATACAATGTCAATGAAAGAAATTTTATGGTCCGTTGCTAGTGTTTTAGGTTCAGACTTAAGATTAAATTATTTTGACATCTCAACTTGGGGTTACCCTAAGTATAGTGTCACAAGTAGTATTAGAACTAGGTTTAGATGACCTAGATGTGAACATGCTATAGAAATTATAGTAACTTCTATTTAGGTTACCTTGAATGTGCACTTGAGGGTATGATAGAACTACTAAGGTATAGCAGGATTGCTAGAAGATAGTAGGACCTTAAGGTCTTAGTATGGACTATATTACTTGATATTAATGAAATAATTTTTTATGATTTTATTGTAGGATGGCTCGCAGCTCTGGCAAGGGAAAAGAACTTGCTAACAAGGAATGATGTTGAAGAGTTGAAGAAAAAGCTTGTAGCGCTTAAGGATAAGTTGTGTCTCTCCCAGATATACCAAAGACTTAAAGTGAAGCTCTATGATATGCACAAAACCCTACAAAATGAAAAAATGAAAAAGAGCTAATGGAAGTCATTAGTTGGAGCAAGAGACTATATGCTTGATAGGATGATAGAGAGTGTCGAGAGAGAAGAGATTCGGGTTAGAATAGCTGTCAATTGATTGAAGAGCTTCAAGAGATACATATCCAGATGGAGAAAATATTTCAGTTGCTAGAGGTTAAGCATAGGAGAATGATAGAGAAGCCCCACCCTGTAATGGGAAAGATTAGTAGGATGATGACACACTACCACCTGGCTATAGATCAAGTGATTGGAGTACGCATCAGCATCAACATTGAGGTAGGGCTCTAAAAAGTTTGCCCTTTCTTTAGCTAGGGACATCAATTGGATGTGCATATCAAGGAGAGACCAGCTAAGGAACCAGCAGAGGTGCCCACAGTATACCCAATGGAAAAGTATCTCAATGAGGATTCGAATGATGTGGCGATGGGTTTTGAGGAGCCTGAGAAGATTGGTAATGATAATGATAAAGGACCAAAGATGATGGATAATGTCAAAGACTCTGAGTCAAATGTTATAGATGCCAAGAAGTCTGACTAGACAACTTGGTAGTCATATGCATATCAAATGTTCTGTACATAGATTGGCAATATCAGTGACTTATAGTTTGTAGCCTATAGCATAGCTATCTTTGTTCTTTTTTTGTTCATATATGTATGCATATTTTCATTGCCCCGTCAATTTTACTTCGACTGGGTGGTTGGTTGGTTTAGTCTTTTAAACTTGAATGTGACCTTTATCTATGTTGATATTAACTTAATGTGAATAACTTTTATCTATAATAACTATATGCAAATTTCTTTGTTGGTCTTAAGCTATTTAAGTTTTGGTGGTTTGATCTATCTTGTTCTTATTTTCTTTACTGAAATAATAATTGGGTCGTGTTGGCTGAAGCTTGGTTTATGGCTTGTGTTCGCAAGGTTGTAATCTTGTGTAAATAATAGCTTCTAGGGGTAGTGGTGATGCTCCTACACCTACAAAAATAGGTTTGAGAGAGAGACCTTTAAGCTAACTAGCTCATGCATCTCGTGCTCATGGATGAGGGGCACCCACTTATCCACAACCCTTACCTAATAAGGAAGTATCTCAAACTCTCCCAATAAGAATCCACTAGTAGAGCTAGTGTATCGTGAGAGACAAATATGTAGGCAACCGGCTCATCAACCAGCAAGTAAAGCTAGAGTAGCAAAAATAGTTCCAAATGATCAAGCTTTAGAACAATTTTTGTGATTCCAACCCCCAAAATTCTTTAGAGAGCCATATGATCATAATGTTGATGAGTGGTTGGAAGATTTTGACAACATATTCAGAACTTTAAGATACTCGGGTAAACAAAGGGTATGATTTGCCATGTTTTTTTTAGTTGGGCCTACAATGAGTTGGTGAAGGATGGTTGAACGTAGATGGACAAAGGCAGGAAATCCTTAAACTTGGGAGAATTTTACCTAAGAATTTAAGGATATTATATGCCTTTAGTGACCAACAAGCATGAGAAAGAGAATTTATGGACGTGATTCAAGAAAATCAATTTTTTAGCCAATACAAGGCCACATTCAGCTAATTTGTGCAATAAACCCCATATGTCCAAGGAGATGAGAGTTTGCAGACTAGATGATTTATACAAGGCCTACAGTCAAAGCTAAGAAAAGGCTTGGCCACATGGGATTTATAGAATTTCAATCTGGTTGTGAGTAAAGCTTTGCAATTTGAGGTAAAATTGCAAGAAATCTGAAAGATTGAGGATCGAGGCCAAAAAAGGAGACCGCACCCAGGAAGGCACATTGGCACTAGCAAAAAGCAGCCCCGACTTCAAGTTGTAAGTGTTTCTTAGCAAAATCCTCAAACTCACAAGATAACAGAATTAGACCTAGGTAAGGCACCAATGAAAAATGGATTCTGTGAAGCATCAAAACACAATAAGCCAGAATGCTGGGAAAAGCAAGGTGAATGCTTGCGATGTAGAAATGATTAGCATTTCATGAAAAATTGCCCTAAAATAAGAGGACCACCGCCTGCTGGGAAAGAAAAACAAGTAATGGGAACTGGCAGGAAATAGAAGATTTAGGCTCGTGCTTATGCTCTTACGGGTGAAAATGCTCCTAATCCTAACAACATGGTGAAAGGTACAATTTCTATCTCTGATATTTCTAGTAAAGTGTTGTATGACCTTAGTGCCTCACATTCCTTTATATCTATTGCATTTCCTTATAAATTAAATATACCACCCAAGACTGTGACCTATCAAATAGAGGTTAGAATACCTTTGGGTGAAGGGTTAGTGATAGATATTATGCATCAAGATTGCTCAGTTATGATTGGAAATCAAGTATATTCCGCCAACCTTATATAAATACCAATACAAGGTTATGATGTGATACTTAGGATGAATTGGCTATATCATTACCAAGCACAAGTGAATTATTTCACCAAGTGCATCACCCTCGGTGTGGAGACGTTAATATCAACACACCACATAGCTGATAATGCATCCCCAATACCAGTCATCTCGGCAATAAAGGCAAGATAAAATTTGAGAAAAGGTGGGCAAAGATTTTTAGCGTATCTTATTAATAAGCTATAAGACACTGTGAAATGGGATAACCTGGAAGTGGTAGCTGAATATCCAGAAGTATTCCTTGAACAATCAATTCATTGCCTTTAATAGAGAAATTGAATTTGACATTCACACTTTACAGGGAGCTACACCATTTTTGAAGACCTCTTATCGAATGGCCCTAGTCAAGCTTAAAGAACTGAAGAATTAACTTCAAGAGTTGTTGGCAAAGAGATTCATTAGACCAAGCACATCTCTGTGGAGAGCCTCAATACTATTTATCAAAAAAAAGATGGGACCTTAAGGATGTGCATCGATTGTCGGGAATTTAATAAGGTCACTATTAAGAATAAGTACTCACCCTATGTAGAGAAACTGTTAAATCTGCTGCAAGGGTCAAGGATCTTTTCAAACTTAGATCTAAGATAAGGGTGCTATCAATTAAAGATCAAGGAAAAAGGTATTCCAAAAATTGCTTTTAATTCTCGATATGGTCATTTTGAATTCATGGTGATGCCTTTTAGGCTGACGAACATGTTGGCAACATTCATGGACTTGATACACTAGGTTTTTAGATTGTATTTAGACCAGTTTGTAGTCATCTTCATTGATGACATTCTGGTGTTCTCCAAATCTAGAGAAAATATGTGAAACACTTGAACATAATCCTTCAAACATTCAAGAAACATCAACTATATGCTAAGTTTAGTAAGTGCGAATTCTAGATAGAAACAATAACCTTTCCAGGGCATGTCATCTCCTAGAATGGGATCAAAGTTGACCCCTCTGAGATAGAAATAATAGTCAACTGGAAGTGCATTGGGAATGTTATAGAAGTTAAAAGTTTCTTGGGGTTAGCTGGCTATTATTGAAGATTTATTCAGGATTTCTCTAAGATAGTTGACCCATTAACTAAGTTGACGCAAAAAGATCAGCCTTTTGATTGGAATGATGATTGCAAAAAGAGCTTTCTGTAGTTATAACAACGACTAACTACAACTCTGGTCCTAGCTCTTCCAAACAGCTTAGAAGGCTTTGTGGCATATACAAATACTTCTAATAAGGGGTTGGGATGTGTGTTAATGTAGAAGGGATGTGTTATCACTTATACCTCTAGGAAATTAAAACCCCATGAAAAATATTACCCAACACATGATCTAGAGCTAGCCGTAGTCATATTTGCATTGTCAAAATTGAGGCATTACCTCTATGGTGCTACCTTTAAGCTGTGTACGGAGCACAAGAGCCTTAAGTACTTGCAGTCACAGAAAGAACTAAACATATGGCAGCACCGATGGATGGAATTTCTAAGAGACTATGATTTTCCCATCACCTACCATCTCGATAAAGCTAATGTAGTAGCCGATGCATTAAGCTAGAAAGCTAGGCTAACTCGTTTACAAGTGACAGAAACATTTAGAGGTAGAAAGTTAGGTTCTGTACTAAAATTTAAGCAACATGACTAGAATGAAAGTATAGCCAGAACTGTATGATGAAATTCAACGAGCTCAGGCTGAAGATGAATGGATACTAATACAGAAGAAAAATGTCAAGAGTGTTAAAGGATTTAAGTTCAATGTTGCTGATCAAGGCACTTTTCTATTTTGGAAAAGGATATGTGTGCCAAAAGAAGTTAAGGAAAAATTAATGAAGGAGGCATATAAAATAAAATATCAATACATCCTGGAGAAGCCAAAATGTATTGAGATTTAAAGAAACAATTCTAATGGGAAGGGATGAAAAGAGATATAGCAGATTATGTGTAAAAATATCAGACTTGTCAACTGGTGAAGGTAGATCACCAATGACCTTCAAGGTTGTAGCAACCACTCCTAATTCCTAATTGGAAATGGGAACATGTCACTATAGACTTTGTGACTCGTTTGCTAACAGCTCGAGGA
The DNA here is from genome assembly GCA_014898725.1 of Jacaranda copaia. Taxonomy (NCBI): domain Eukaryota; kingdom Viridiplantae; phylum Streptophyta; class Magnoliopsida; order Lamiales; family Bignoniaceae; genus Jacaranda; species Jacaranda copaia. The sequence continues at coordinate 53,825 of JACGDI010005397.1, forward strand.
GGATAGATAGTGTTTAGGTCGACTACCAAGTTAGCACACTTTTTACGAGTAAGAACACATTACCAGGTTAAAAAAACTCACAGAATTATATATTAAGGAAATTGTTTGACTGCACAAAGTCCCTCCTAATATTATATCAGATCAAGATCTAAACTTTATGTCGAGGATTTAGAAGAGTCTATAAAAGCATTTAGGAACAAAACTAAAGTTTAGTTCTATTGCCAATCTTCAAACAAATGGACAATTAGAACGCATTATCTGAATTTTGGAGGGCATGCTAAGGGCTTGTGTACTAGATTTTGGAGGAAATTAGATGTGGCACCTTTCATTGATTAAATTTGCCTATACTAATAGCTATCAATCAACAATTTTGATGGCAACGTATGAAGCTTTATACAATAGAAAATGTTGATCTCCATTACACTGGGATTTAGCGAAATACTGAGGTGGCTTTAATCAGTCTCTAAATACCATAAAACTTGAGTTGATACAAGAGATAATTGAGAAGGTGTATGTGATCAAACAAAAAATAAAAGCAGCCCAGGATAGACAGGAGAGTTATGCAGACACTCAAAGGAAAGATCTAGAGTTTGAAGTCGGAGATCAAGTATTTCTCAAAGTTTTCCCAAGAAAAGGAGTTAGAAGAATTGGTAAGGGGGGAAAACTTAGCCTGAGATATCTTAGGCCCTACGAGATCTATGAAAAGGTAAGACCAGCTGCGTATCATCTCAGGTTACCTTAAAACATAAGAAGAATACATGACGTCTTCCATGTGTCACAACTTTGGAAGTAGTATCTTGATCCTTCTCACATTATATCACCTAAATGCGTGCAATTGAAAGTTGATCTAACATATGAAGAACAACCCGTACGTGTCTTGGATTGATAGGTTCAAGAACATAGAAATAAGAAGATTTCACAAGTGAAAGTGTTGTGGCACAACTATAACATTGAGGAAGTAATATGAGAAAGAGAAGATCTCGTGTGCGAACAATATCTTGAACTCTTCCAAGCTTCAGGTGAGAATTTGGGGAGTACATTCTTTTCAAGAAGGGAGTTTGCAATACCCCTAGAATTTTTCTTTATTGCATTTATATATATTGCTATTATTTAAATTTTTATGAATTTTATTTATTAATTATTTTAAAAGTTTTGTGGCTAAAATTATAATTTTAACATACTTGATTTCACTTATTTGAAACTGTGAGGGCAGAATTGTAATTTTTGAGAATTTAATTGCACATTTTTGGAGAAGCTTGGGGCTTGCATTGAAAACCCTAAGTCAACTAGGGTGTCAAACTTATTTCTTCTAAATTCTTGGACTTAATTACATGATTTAAAATTCCTTGGGGACTGAATTGCAAAAAATTGAAAATGGGATTAAAAAATTTGGTAGAAGGATTTCATCTTCATTTCTCCACCATTTTCCTTTCTTCTTTGTCCCTATCCATGAACAACCTCACATCCACTAACCATTATCGACAGCCCTTGTTTTCATAAACCAACACCATAGTTGTGTTCCCCGTATCTTCAGCTTCCTATCGATACCCACATGCACTGTTCAAGACTACTGTGGAGCCACCACGAGATGAGGCCAAGAACAACTTCATGGTAGAGAAAATGGGTTTCTAGTTTTTTGACGACCAACAGCAGCTTTGGAGGGTGGTCTAAGTAGTACTCGACAAGGAGAACAGCGTGCAAGTGTTGCGTGGTGGCAATGAACCGTAGCGATAGAGCAAGTAGACTGTGAATGCTTCGAGGCAATTTTTGGAGAATTTTCAGGTGACTATTATTGTAGCTAAGGGTACCATTGGAAAGCTTGTGTTAAGGTGGTGCTCCTTGAGGTGTCGAACCATTTTTTGGCAGTGGTAAAGAGATAATTTTCTCATCTCAATGCAACGATTGCTTTTATGTTGCTGGTTTGTCGTTTTGAAATTCTAGTGGTGAATTTAGATTTTAACTTAAATGTATCTTGCTATATATATGTTATGCATGTGGTACCTTTCTCTATTTAGTATTTTACCTACCAGAATAGAATTTTGGGGATGAGATGATATGTTTACATATATGTATGTTGTTGAGCCCTATGCAAGAAATAAGAAATGTGAATTGTAGACCCAAATTTATGCATAATGCCAAATTTGGACTTTAATTATGGTATTAAGGATTATATTATAACTTTGAATGGTATTCAATGAGGAATTGAATAGAAATTAACCATGTATGTGTGCGGTTAGGATTATGTTATGGCTATGATTTTATATATAAGAATGAGATTAATTATGGAATTATGCAATTTTGAGATATTAGATTAAAGTGATGAAAAATTGTATAAATAAGGACTAGTATATCCTGATAAGTGAAACAGATGAGGAAATTGAGATGTACTTAGGTAAAATCAATGGTGTTAACCATTTGTGAGACAGTAGCACTATTTAAGTTTTAAACTGTCATGTTAATGGGATAATTTTTTGGATTAATAATAAGCATGATGATGATGAATTAAAGAGTCGAACATGGATTTGGACTATGAATATGCTCTCTTGGTTAGGTGACAAAGAGTTGGGAATTGAGGATTAGTGAACTGTTGATTTTTAACTACATTTCTATGATAACCAAGGTAAAGGTCTGCCATTTGGCCTTGTATAAATATTTGTTCTTGTGGTATAACCCTTGTGAGGCTTAACTTGCTTGATTGTACTAGCTCATAACTTACTTGATCATACTTGCTCATTTATTTGAGATCTATACTTAATTATGTACTTGATCATACTTGATTGTTTGACTGTATACCTCTATGCGGGTTAGTACCTGTATCACTTTGTTGAGTACTTTGTGTATGTTCTGGTGCCCAGAACTCCTATCTATCTTGATTGGTACTTATTTCATTCGGCTCCTATTACTGTTCTATTATCAAATGCCTTGCTGGCACACTCATTTATTTGTACCCTATTATTTGGCCAATTGGTTTGACTATATCTGCTTGTTATTCATATATTACCTTGTCGGCATATTCGATTGCTCGATTTATACTTGTGTACTTATTATACTTGCTGTTCTTATCATACTTGCATAGAGATAATACTTGGGCCAAATGCCAATCCTATATAGAATGTTGAGGTATATGGGACACGTCTTGCAGTCCACCTGAGTGTCCACAATACACTAGGGATTTTTTCCTAGGTATCAGCGATGAGCTAAGGATTTCCCCCTAAGCATCACAGTGCACCATATAGTCTATATAGGCACACTAATTTTGTGTCAAGCTATTACGCTTAGAAGTTCTTGTTTGAATAGTATAAGGTGAATTGATATGCATATCTTACTTGATCTGTTGGAATGCATATTCTGAAGGGATTGGTCATTGTACTCATTTTTGCTTGTTTGTAAACTACTCTTGGAGCAATAAGGTAAAAGAGCTTCCTGTTGCTATTATCGCTCTTGCTAGAATTGTAATTGCACCGCATTGCTTGATGAGTTTTAAATCTATTAAGATGTTCTCTTTCCTTAACAGATTTCTATTGCAGCTTAAATGTTCTATCCTCACTAAATTTATTAAACTTAAGCCCATTTCCCTTAAATTTTTTCAAACAGGAATGAATAGAAATGAAAGTTCAAATCTAGCATAAAGAGATGCTACCTTTTGTCATAGTTTACACATAGTTATGTACTTATGGGCCTTAAGAATGTTACATTTAATCCTTAGAGATGTTGTGATTTGTCAGAGACGCTAAGGATTCTTTGGGATTGTATATATATTGTTGATCTTTAAGAATGGTCTCTTAACTTCACCACTATCATTTTGTAAGTATTTATTAAGATGATTATTTGTATTGCCTATGGTATAATGTTAGTGAAAGAAATTTTATGGTTTGTTGCTGTTGTTTTAAGTTAAAACTTAAGATTGAATTATTTTGACATCTTAGTTTAGGGTTACTTGAAGTAAGGTGTCACCAAAAGCTTACATACACAACCAAAAATTTAGTATATTTTGAAATACATTTAAGCCTGAAGACCTCATTTACTAATTTTACCTACTTGAAAGAACTCAAAATTACATTTGCTGATCCACTCTGGAGTCTAAACTCATCACTCAGTCCTATATAAGAAAATTAAGATAAAACGGAGGGGTAAGTCCAAAAGACTTAGTGAGAGATAATAGTAATCATAAACAATAGAGACTTATTAGGGAAGAATCAACTCAATGGGTTAGAATTTCACAAACAGATAGGTACACCTCAGAATACAAGAAATAATAAGTTGAGCATATAAGAATCTCTCTCTATTCCAGTTAGTTAGTCGATCTATCAATCACTCAATTAATTGAGCACTCAGTTAGTCAAATAGTCGAATGGTCAATCAATTAATTTGTCAATTGATCAATCAGTTAATCAATAGGTCAGACATGTCAACACGTCCTGAGCAATAGCTGGGATCAACTTATCAACACGTCCCAAATAAACAATTAGGATCAACTTATCAGCACTTCCCAAGAAAACAACTGGGATTAACTTATCAACACGTCACAAGCACAATAGTTGGGATCAACTTAATACAATCAATTAGTCAAATAGTTAGTCAATCAGTCAATTAGTCAGTCAATCATATCAGCTCATCCTGAGCTCCATAGCTAAGAACCACAGTCTAAAACTTATTTTCATATAGCAAATTACTAATAAGGCTATATGAGCAATATACAAAATAGTTAATAGTTAATAACGATCAACAAGTACGATTAAGCCATCATGGCTATATAATGAGACATGAACAAGCATACCCTCATAGGGGTTCACAACAGCACAAATACTAGATAATCACCATGATTTTAAGAAAAATGGTACAGTTAACACATAACAGAAACACTTACAAGTGTGCAACAAATATTGATTAAACTTAAACAAAACAAGTACCAGTTGGTAGACCCTCATAGGGGTGTTCAAATTAGATAATAGGTAACATATCAAAATTTCAACCATATTTCATATTTCGAACAATTAGAGTATGGTACAGAAATAGAAAAACTACACATGGGCTTATCATGAATAACAACTAGTAAGAAAAACACGTTAAATCGATGGACCCTTACCTCTGTGGTCTCAGAGAAAGTTATCACAATCTGCCATCTACTGGCCCACGGGTCTAAATTCCATGTCATCTAATTCAAAAGAATAAGCTTACAATCAAATTTTCATTCAACTCTAATAATCCTTAATAATCTCAATATACCATTGATATCCTAGAATCACTAATTAGTCTATTAACTTGATAGGTTTTAAGCTTAAATTATACTATCGGCCCAAAATAGCTAATAAAGTTGATCATTTACAACATAGTCTCGGTTTGATATCAAGTCTAATAACTGAGCATAAACTAGTTCTTAATTACATAATCATTTCATAATATCATCCCAAAATCATAGTAATGGTCCAATTACTATCATTTGGTTCCAAATCCATAAATTCACAAGTTAGTGTTTCAAATTCTTCAATTAGCTCAATAAATTGCAAGGTTATCATTTTAATACAAATCCAGGTTTACTAGCTCATATATATAGCCTAATCATGTCACATGCAATTCCAAATCATACATCACTTAATCATTCTCTGGCTAAAATACAAGATTCAAAAATGTTTAAATGATACAAAATAGTATAAAAAGATTAATCCTTAAACCCCATATTACCTAAATTTGCTTATCAAGGCCTTGGAATCACCAACCAAGACCATAGTTACAATCGCCATCACGAGCTAAAGAAACTATCTCAGAGCCACCAAAGCGCCGCCACCACACACAATCACCAGAATTGGCCCAAACCATTACTAAAATACTTTTTCCAGCTCAACCAAGCAAACCCCCAAGTTAATTTTACAATTTTCCACTAAATTAACCATCAATTAGCCAAAAAACACCACAATGCCACCACCTCCACTGCATCAGTTTTTCTCTAATTTCTTTGCCACCAGTGCTTCAAATGAAAAACCCAATATAGAAAAATGTTCCCTAAGTTGAGGGCTTTAAAACCTATCACCCAGATTTAAGCTTTCACTGTTGGGGATGCCACACCACCAAGCTCTACTGCAGCAATGACTTTTAATGCATTTTTTAATCGTTCCGTTGGGTTGTTTTGGGTGAAAATGGTATAGTTACATTCCTTGTCAACAGAAAAGTAAAATGTACCAAATTTGATAGGTTTTGTGTTACTAAAGAGAGGTCGCCAGTGAGAGGAGGTGCAGTGGTGCATGGTGAAAATGAATAAACCAAGGATTGCTATGCTATATATATTTAACTTTCAGAAATTATAGTTTCACCCTCAAAATTATGGCCCAACTTTTAGTTAGGGCCTCCAAAGTTTCCAAACCTTTCATTTCAGCCCCAAACTTTGTTAGTGCCTAACATTGACCCTTTTCACCTAAAGTATCTTACACACAAACCCTAAAGTTTTCAATTCTAGTTCAATTAGATTTTCAAAAATTATAAATTGACCCTAATACTTTTGATTTTTCTGCAATTAAGTCCTTTTTATTTATTTATTGAGCCCCAAAATCCAACCAATCAACATTTTAAATTTTGAATCCTTATTTTCTTAAAACTCTGAATTTCATGGGTGTTACATTATAGTAAAGAGACGTGCTATTAGAATTAACTTCATATTCAACAAAAGATAATTTTCAAGGCAAATAAGTAAATTTAAAGCGTAAATTGCAAAAAAATAAAAAATGAATGATACTCAAGCGGTGCTAATATGGTGTATTTAGTTAGCATTGGTAGTGGTCGTTGTAGGTCAGGTAGAGAAATTCCATGTTAGGGCAGTTCTTTACCTTTCATTGTCTACATTTTTTATGCTCATGGGTTTGCCATTCTCACACTAAGTCACTGACTTGGAAGCTTTTTAGATGTACTTTGGTATTATAAGTTTTAGCCATCTTGGTTTTGTGTCTTTTAGCATAAACATATGTTGTTTCCCTCCTTTTAGGTAACAATTTTAGGTTGGCTCTTAATTTCTTAGAATTTATGGAGACATTGTAAATTTTAACCCTCTAGCTAACTTTTCTTACTTATGCTAGAGTCACCACTTCTATTTCGTATACTAGAATCAATGAGGATTCTCTATTGGGTACTCATGAAGTAGTATAGTATACCCATAACACTGAGGGTAGTTCGTCTACCCATACCTCTTCAATATCTCCAAGTCGCATCATGAAGTGTTGCAAGATAGTCATATTTGTGACCTCTACCTACCCATTAGCTTGAGGATTGGAAACTGATGTAAGATATTATTTGATAGAAAACCCTTAGCACCACTCCCTAAGTTTTGCTCTAGTAAATTGGGCCCCATCATTGAAAACTAGTGCTTAGAGTATTCTAAATTCTCAAATGATAATTTGCTAGAAGAATTGTATAACTATTTTTTTAGATGTTCACACTAAAAACTCTATTTCCACCAACTTTGAGAAGTATATCATACCATGATGTGGTAGAGCTTTAGAAAAGGGTCCTACAATGTCTATTCTCCATTAAATGAAATGGCAAAGATTGCTAATAGCTATAGAAGAGTGCTAGGTTGGTGACTCTAAATAGTATGATCTTTGCAAAGTTCATGGCTCCTTACCAATGCTTAGATGTCCTCTAATATGGTTTAGTTAAAAGTATCCTTAGAAAATGGTCTTTATGGCCAATGATCTAGCTTTAAAGTAATTTTCGCATAACCTTTTGTAAATCTCCCTAAGCATATACTTTGACCTTCTAGGCTATAGTTATTTCAAGTAAGGCCCTAAGAAGCCTCTTTTATAAGGTTCTCCATGAACAAAAGAAAAATCAAACTGCTCACCAGTTTATTTGGCGTGTCTCCTTCAAGTTATTGAGAGATAGCTATCCATATAAGCACTTCATAATTGGAGTTATCCAAGTATTGACACTAATATCTATATCCTTTATCTTAGTGGTAAGGTCAGTCCCATCTTCAAGTAGATGTTGGTCGAAGGCACTCATAGTTAAAAACTTGATTCATTGGCTTTTGACAATAGTCAATGAACTAACAATTTTAGCTAACTGATTAGCATTCTCATTTTCCTCACATAAAATTTGAGTGAGGGCAAAGTCTTCAAACATTTGTTGTATAGTTTTCAATTGATTAAGGTAATTAATCATACTATTTCCTTTAGATTCATAACTTCTAGTCACTTGATTCATTAACAGTTGGGAATTATTATAAATGGCTAAGTTTTGCACTAAGGCTACATGAGCCAGTTCTATCCCTATGATTAGTACTTCGCATTTAAGTTCATTATTACAGGTAGAAAAAATAAGTCTTACTACATACTCCACCCTCTCACTATAGGGGCTCTTCAAGACTATTTCTACTCCACTACCAGCTTTTGTGGTCAGTCCCTCTACGTAAAGGACCCAAGTTGGGAACAAGCTCTCTACATCTTCTCTAGTTCTATTTACCTAGAAATATGCTAAGATGTGTGCTTTGGTGGCAGCTATGTGTGGTACTTGATCTCATACTAACTTAACTCTACTGCCCACTTAACAAGCCTCTCCAATGTGTATTTGATTGCTAAGCATATTTCTTAAAGAGCAGTTAATGAGTACCAGAATTTGGTGTGCTTGAAAGTACAGATGGAGCTTTTGAGAGATCATCACTATTGCTAAGGCCTGTTTCTCAATGGGGCCATATCATGTTTCAGAACCTTATAGGAGATGTCTTACGTGATATATTGATTGGTGCTCTTTCTTGCTCACGCATTCCTATTCTAAGCTTTCTCAGCAATGGTGGTGACATTATGTACTTTTTCAATTGCATGAAGGCTCTATCATATTCATTGGCCCATTCAAAGGCCTTGGCCGCCCTTAAGATCTTAAAAAAGGGCAATTATTTCTCAACAAACGGAGAGATGAAATGGCTTAATATGGCCAAGCATCTTGTTAACGTCTATTCTTCTTTGATTTTACGTAGTGGTGGCATCTTTAATACTACTTTGTTCGTGTTGGAATTAGCTTCAACCCCATGATTGGACACCATGTATCCTAGAAATTTGCCTTTATGCACCCCAAAGATGTATTTCATTAGGTTAACTACCAAGTTGAATCTCCTCAATATGTCGAAGCATTCTCCAAGGTTGCGAAAGTAGTTGCCATGCTTATTGCTTTTGACTAACTTGTCATTGATGTAAACTTCTATCTACGTGGTTAACCAACTTTTGGTATAGAGCACCTGTATTCTTAAGTCTAAATGGCATCACATTGTACCAATAGATTCCATGTGTGGTTATGAAGCTCATTTTCTTCTAATGTTCCATAGCCTAATAGATTTGGTTATATCCTTTATAAGCATCAAAGAAACTCAACATCTGGCATTCCATGATGGACTCTGCCAATCCCTCAATACATGGACATAGGAATGGGTCCTTTCCATAGGCCTTATTAAGGGCAGTGAAGTTAATACACATTATCCACTTCCTCTTGGACTTGAGCACTAGTACTACATTAGCCATCCACTTCAATTATTGGACTGGTTGAATGTATTTCACTTGCAACATCTTATATACCTCTTTCTTGATTAATTAATTGTGTTCGGCTTCAAAGTTCCTTATCTTCTTATGTACAGATTGTGTGTTGGGTCCACTTTGAGATTGTGCATAATGATATCTAGAGAAATCCCCTACAAATCCATCATGCTCTAAGTGAACACGCTTTGGTTTTCTCTCAAGAAGCATACTAGCACCATCTCAAATTTGGGTCTAGAAGGGCTCCAATCTTAGTTTCAAATTTGCGTCTATTTTTGTGCCTTTAATAGGCTTAGTATTTTTGGAAATTGCAATGAATTTGTTATTTTCTTTATCTTAAAAAAAAAGGTTGTTTAGGTCTAAGGTCTTAAAGGGATCGTTGGGGTATCTCTATGCTATTAAGTTCTTCATATGCCCCAAATTCCAATTCATAGCCTTTCTCTTCCTCTTTGAAGTTTGATAGACGAGTGGTTGTTAAAGCTGGCATATTTCTTCTTTGTTAGTGACGAGTTAGGTCTTGGCAGCTATTACTCTCCTTTTCATGTTAGGATGTTGGGTGATCACTTGGGACTTTTGCTATAGATCTCATTTGCATTCTTAGCGCTTCTACTTCTTCATTGAATTCCTACAGACGACACCATAATGGTGCTACACGAAAATGGTACTAGGTTTTTTTTCAGTAAATGGCAATTTTTGTTAGTTCTTTTCCTTTGGAATATGTGTAAAGAGATTCTTTTTCTTCTCAAAAGGTCTTTGAGTTGGTGGTTTTTTGCGAATGATTTCTTGTGCCCAAGTTATTTCTAGAACTTAATATTTATAGATTTTAGTTTTGATAGGTTTAAGCCCAGTAGGATTTTTCTACTTTTCTTTATGGGCTTAACTTTCCTTTTGGGCTAGTCGACCTTTTACTTGGTTAATTAATTTTAAGTTAATGAGCCATTTTTAGTTAATTTACCAATTATCTTATATCAAGCCATCGTAGTATCAAAACTCTATTGATTACTAATAGAATTTTACATAATATAAAAATAATAAAAAATAAAAAAATATTCTAGTGAAAAGTTCTAAAAAGTTGTTTACAGAATAGTTACTAGAAGTCCTCTAAAAGCTTATGGAAGTTTTGATAAAACAATCTGTCTAAATTTGCAAATTTTTCTAGTGAGCTTTTTCATTAGAAAAAATTTTCTGATGCATCTTTTTGCAATGAATATCTATTTGTACAAAACAAATAATTTTCAAATAGAATTTATTATATTTTCAATAATTTTTCCATATAAAATGGCATGCATTTTTTAATACATGATCCAACTTGGATGCTATTGTCTCATCCACCATAGCATTCTCATACCACATGTGTAAAAAATTCCACCTAGACAAAAGCAAATTAAACCTAAAGTCGTATATCAAAATTGAAAACCACAAAACACTAAATGTGCATTCAAAATAAGGTAACTCATGAATGCAATTCAATAGGAAGTTCAAACTCAAAAGTACCCTAAGTATCTTATGACTAAAAAAGGTAGTATTAAAAATTTTCACTCAAAAAAAAAAGGGACAAATTAGTTGCTTTGGGGATCCAATAAAATTTGAGAGAAGATAGTTTTTCTAGCTAGAAGATTTTCCAAAACTCATAATCACACTACAAATAGATATCATAGGGCTAAAATTGTAAAAAATGGATCATAGGTAAAGCCATGTTGTCAAAGATGGCCAAAATTAAGGCCCTTACAAAATTAGGACAATAATTATAAAAAAAAAAAAGAATAAGGCTCATTGGAAAGCATATTCAACACTATATATGCTAGCATAGCACTTGGTTGACATAACTCCATGCCTCATCATTTGAAATATATTTTTGATAAAGAAATAATTGTAAAAATATGACGATAAGTAATGTCATTTTGTGAAATACGACCAGAGTAAAGAGGGGCAAAAATGATTAAACAAAAACTTAAAGAGTAGAACATTAGGGAGTAACAAAAAAGATAACCACATAAAGATGAAATAAGGAGCAACATCATCAATTTTCACCCAATTTTGTATCATCAGTTGTTTTGGATGGACCAAAGAATTTGTAGCTCTCCAACATTGTCAACTGTTACACAATTTTGTATCTTTAGCCATTTTGAACGAATTGAGTGAATTTTGTAGCACTCCAACATCAACAACTATCACCCAATTTTGCATCATTAATTGTTTTGGATGAATTAATCGAATTTTATAGCATTTTGATGTCTTAAATTTTCATCCACTTTTTCATTAATAGTCATTTTGTATGAACTACACAAACTTTGTTGCACTTTGATGTCACTATTTTTCACCCAATTTTGCATTATTAGTTGCTTCAAAAGATATGAGTGAATTCATGGCAATCCCATGTCATAAATTGAAATTATACCAAAATTTTGATGATCCTTAAGTTTGGTCCTCTTTCACAAAATGACCTTACTTATGGTTATACTTTTGCAATTCTTTCTTTACCAAAATATACATGGCAGATGACAAGATATGGAGTTGTGCCAGCCCAATACTATTTTGATGCTAACTATGTTTTTCAGCGAGCCTTATTTCTTTTTTTTTTAATTTTTTAATAGTTATGATCCTAATCCTATATAGGCCTTGATTCCAATCCTTTTTCACAAAATGGCATTATTTATGGTCCTATTTTTTGCCATTTTTGGTATGTCCAAGGTTGCAACCTTCGGTATTACTATTGTAAAAACATCCCAATCACCTCTAGACTTGCTTCACTTAAGTGGACCATCTATTACAAGTAGCATACCATCTATAGATCCTCTCAACCAATTGGGAAAAGGTTTTCTTGAGGAAAAATTGCATTTTTCGTCCTATTACTTTATCAGTTTTGATTTTTGATCCTATAACTTGTAGAAATACAATTTTAGTTCTATATGTATTAAAAACTATCACATTTAGTTCTTTTTTATCAAAGATAAAAAAAATAAATAAATAACCAAAAAATATGACGTAGTATGGAGGGAGTGATATATACACATATATTTATATATATACACATACATACGTATATATTATGTGTATTCCTGTGCTCTTCATCCCTCTCCCAAAGCATCCAATTTGCCATGGCCCCTAACACGAGATCCATACGCTCCAACCACCGATTGCTACTACCACTATTCCCCAGTCCTTTACTACTAGATTGTCCTTCGCCCTCAAGCACCTAGCCCTAGTCATGGCAACGATGGGCAAACAAGCAGACGCTAGCTAATTAGACCAGATTGCCATGGCTAGCCTACTACCCGCTAAGGGGTATGGGGGAGGAATTAATTTTATTTTATTTTATTTTTTCCCTTCTTTTTTATTTTCACTTTTAATGTATTTTTTTCATTTGTATATATAAACTTAATTGAATCATTTTAGGTCTGTAGTTAAAATTATATTGTCAATATGGTAGATCAAACTTTTCTTTTTCTTAATTTGTAAATAAGCATAAGTTATATATAAATATATATTACATGTCTAAATTGAATTGTTCAAATTTAAAAATTTCAGTCCACTTATCAATTCAAAGTCATGTTGTCAACTAAGTAGGAGAAAAGATAAAAAATGCCCACTAGGCAGTCCACTCAAAACATGTTAGTTGGGTTTTTGCCAACAAGTCAAAATTCCCGAAATGAGCACACTCCCATCATGTCATGTCATTTTTGGTGGTGGCTTTTTTGATCTCTAGAGAAAAAAGGACTGAATGTGACAATTTATTTATGCTTACAAGACTAAAATTTTAATTTTTCAAGTTATAGAACTAAAAACTAAAATGGATAAAGTTATAAGATGAAAAATGCAATTTTTCCATCCTTTTGAGCTTAAACAAATATAACCACTAAGTACTGGTAGAATTGGCGCAACCACCATTTGGCAAACCTTTGTCTCCATTCTCTCTATATATGATTTTTCCCCTCATTCAATTAAATTAGAGAAATTTAAATGGAGATTATTATTTAGGTGAATATGATATTGTGTTATTATTGTAATTTTTACACTAATTCAATGTTTGAGGGCTATGATGTTGATTTAGAATTCATTTGGTTTTGTTTGTGTAAAACATTTTCATCTATAGCTTGAGATTACTAAAGTTAATGACACAATGGCATCTAAATTGGATTTTGCACCAAAACATTGTGGGCAATGTGCCAAATCAATAACCACTTGGATCCAGGCTCCCAAAAATTAAATTGCTATTTTCTTAGAGATACTTGGTCCAATCATAGTTCCATCTCTCAAGTGTCCTAAAACACCATTGACCTCTAGTTACATGGCCATTTGGCTATATTTCCTTTGATCATGTTAGTAAGAATGTTGTTTGATTACTTCAAAAATACTTATGAAGCCTGTAAGACTATTATTTTGAGTTAGGAAGGAACAATACAAAGGGATTGAGAGTGAGTTATTTAGCAACTTTGAGAATTACTGTAAATATTTTTTTCATTTTTTAGTTATCAAATTCATAGGTGTACCATGTATCGGTAAATCTTTTCATTATAATAGAATGATAATCTTATAAATATATGTGAATTTTCTTCAGTTGCATAATATGTACATATCTACATTATATTTGTGAGATACTTTCTTTTATATTCAAACATTTACATGATTCATTAATTCTAATAAATAGATCTCAAATTTTGATTGTAATATGAAAAAGTTATGGAAGCTATTCCAAAAAAATATTTGAAAAAAAAACATAATCTAATTGGTTTGGCTCAATTAAAAAGTCTACATCTACAAGCAAAACAACAAGTTTAATGTAGGGATAAATTTCCTCTATGGTTTATGAAATTACAAAGTCCCCTATAGAAAAATGTCATCCAAAAACTGTGATGGAAATTGTCAAAAGACATTACGTGCTTCACTTTTAAAACGAAATCTAAAAATATCTAAAAACTAAAAAGATATTAACGCCCCAAAATGAATAAAACAAAGAAATAAAGGGTGTTTATTCATGTTGCAACACACACATGAACACATGCACACATCTCTCTCTCTCTCTATATATATATATATATATGAACACAAACAAACACCCGTTCACCCCTAAAATTTTATTTATTTTATTTATAATATATGATTTTATCATTATTTGAAAATTTTATGAATTTCACATTATCAATTATTTTAAAATATTTTGTGGGCTAAATTATAATTTTTGTAGACTTAATTGTGTTGACTTTTGAATAATTTGGTGCTAATCACAATTTTCTAAAAAACATGGGTTAAAATTGCATAATATAAAATATTAAAGGATTAAATTAGAAATTAAAATTTTATTAAAAAAAATGAGATTAAAGAAATTGGTAGGGCTATTCTTTTCCACTCTTTCCTTGTGTTTTTTTCCTTCTTTCTTCCCCTTCTCCATTTTTCCTCCTTTTTTCTTCTCTTCATTAAAGCTATACCACTACCATCGGCCAGCTTCTTCGGTGAGGATAAAACCCACCTATCTCTTCCCCACATCACCATTTCTACTCTCAACCACTCAAACTCCTCACCTGGATGGCAAAGCAACGGTGACGGAAGAGAACAAAGGAAGATGAGCTACGATGGTAGCTAGGTTTTACATTTTTCAGCGGCTATCATCAATTCTGAGGGTTGGATTAGGGAGCACTCGACATGAGGAGAAATTAGAGCCATTGCATGACGACTCCAATAATGGCACGATGATGATCAAATCATGACAAAGGAAAGAAGAATTTGGCTATTTTTGACTCGTTCTAATGTCTATGTTGCTTGGAATTAGAAATGAAAGGTAGCATTGGAATCCTCACATCGAGAGGAATAATTATGTAGCAGAGTTGAGTTTTCTAGCAGTAGCAAAGAGGCAATCTCCTTGTCTTATTGTAGTGATCATCCCAGTGCTATCAATTTGTGATTTCGAGCCCTCGATAGTGAAATTAGTTTTTTTATTGGTTAATTACATGTTGTATATATGTACGTGCATGCATGCATGCAATTGCTAGTTTTTGTCTAAGATGAGCCTTTAAATCGATATATGTATTTCTATGATTGTTTACCTATGCGAGGAATAGAAAGATAGGAGATACGAATTTTGGACTTGTATGTTGGTTAATAATAAGTTGAATATAGATTTTGATATCGAAAACTATTATAAGTTAAATAGTGTTGAAATGGAAATTTTACTATAGATTTATGCATAAATATTGATTCTAGAGAATTTTGTATAGAAGGATCTTAATCTGTATTATCATGGAGATAGATAAGGAATTAGAATGCTTGATGCATTTCTATAAGGTTATTACGATTGAATAAGAATTTTGATTCTTGGAATATTTTTTCCTAATTAGGTGACGATAAACTAGGCACCAATAAGCAGTAGATTCAATTTTAACTGTTGCTGATTGGGACTGCAAGAGGTGAGGGGTTCCCACTTGGGTTATTACTTTGTTAAGCTACTCTTAATTGTTGGAAACCCTTATGAGGGCCAAAGGCCATACAAGGCGATCTGTTTGGTTATGTAGGGGCATACTAGGGATTTTTCCCTGGATGTCACCAGTATGCTAAGGACTTCCCCCTAGGTGCCAACTGTATACTAGGGATTTCTCCCTAGGTATAAGCAATATGCTAGGGATTTTCCCCTAGGTATTAGCAGTACGCTATACAATCCATATACGTATTTGCCATATACCAAGCTATTACACTTCAATAAATTATCTATCTGTCTGGTATAAGGTGAATCTGTAATACATGTCTTATAGCCTTTTCTTGGAATGCATATGCTTTAGGTTTGATTTTCTTAAATGATTTCTGTCCGCCAGTAATCTATTCTTAGAGTAATAAGGTAAGAGAATTTCCTATTTACTTCTCTGTACTGTTTGTTTTTTTGGATTCTATTATATTTAGTCTGATAAAAAAATTATATTTTATCGAGTTGAGTTTCTCCTCAATAGACACTATTGTTACTTTTACATATCCCTCACTAAGTCTTTGGACTTACCCCCTTTGTATTTCATAATCTTTCAGATAGGGATGGGCTTTGATGGACACCAGGTTTAGAATAAAATACATGTTTATTTTGTAATCGAACTAATGCCAAAATTAAGTACAAAACTTGTAACTATTTGGTTGACCTTAGAGATGTTGTAATGTATATATTTTATTTGAAGGTTGTAGTGTAAGATGGAAATGATGTCATGATCTGTCAGAGATTGTGATTTAACTAAGTTCCCTGAACTCTTATAATATATCTATTTTATGGTTTTATTTAGACTTGTTGGTGTTAAATCAGTGTTTAAATTTTGAAATGTTTGAATTTATGGGCCTACTGTTGAATTATAATTCTGAGAATTAAGTATGAATTAGAGTAGTACCTCAGCTTAGATGTTGTCCCAAGATGGGGTGCTCCAGAGGTGGTATCAAAGCCTAAGTTTAGATGACTTAGATGTGAACATGTGACAGAACTTTCAGTAACCTCAATTTGGGTTATTTCGAATGTACACTTAAGGTATTGACAGGATTGTTAAGTTATAGCAGGACCGATAGAGTATAATAGGATCCTAAGGCTTAGATTTAGAATTATATTGCTTGATTTTATTGAGATGAAATTCTTGAATTATTGTTGGATGGCCAATGGATTTGACAAAGGGAAGGCACCTACAAATGACCAAAATGACGAGATTCTAGAGAATGAGATCAAGGAATTTAAATAAGAAAAAAAGAATCGTAGAAAGATTTATAGGTCTTTGGAAGAAAAATGTTATAGGAAAAATGAACATCTTCATCAGATCTAGGAAGAGATACAAACTTTGAAATAAATGCTGGGTGCTAAGGACTATTTGCATGATCAAGTCATGGGTGACCTCGAATAGGAATGCCTTAGAATTAATATTGTTGAAGCGTAGATCCAAGAGCTTCAATCTTTGCAGGCTAACATAGAGGTAATGTTTTAGGCTTCGCAATCTAATTATAGGAGATCAATACAAGTTCCTCACCCAGTGGTAGATGAGATGGATCGAGCAATAGACTACTATTACAGAGCTATCAATCAAGCCTTTGAAGTTGGTCCCAGGATAGATGTAGAGGCCGGTCTATTAGGCATTCATTAAATCCCCACTCTTGATCAAGGATAGGGTCGACAGTAGTAAGAGCAAGCACCAAAACTTGAGACAGAACCTAGGCTAAACCAAAGAAAGAATCGAATGAGAAGTCTGAGGAAGAACTCAAAGAAACCCCTAATGCAAATGTCATTCTAGAACCTCCAGTCATCGCACCACTTAACATAGATGACAAAGAAGATCATTGGATGACATATGAGGTAAGTAAGCTATCTAACATTGCTGAAGAGACAGATTAGATGCGAGTCTTGGCATTATAGTATTATAGTATGCTGGCAGGACAGTATTTGATGGCTTCTAATTATCAAACCTTGTAACCACGACTGATAACTTTATAACTATGATTGATATCAATTTTCCCCCTTTTTGCTTAAAATGCCCTATCATTTTATCTATAACTACACATACCATTAACATAGCCAATTTTATTACCTCTAATTTGTATGTACGCTTTTGTAATCTACTATTATTAACTTATATTATGATAATGATTGACTTTTAGGGAAATTATTTTTTAATCTTTCTTTCTTGTTATGAGTTTTGAAAGTTTACTTAACTTATATTATTTTCTTTATTAAAACCTGAATTATTGAAGTGATATTGAGAATTGAGATGTTGACTTCAACTTTCAATTACAGGTTGAGATATTCCTAAAATCTTTAGACTGTGATGGCATCCCATGGTAGTGTCCATGGACCTACACCTTCCCAATTTGGTGGGCGAGAAATACCTTTTAGACAGCAATTTCGAGACCATTATGCTCCCAAATAAGAAATTCTAACTTATTCTCGGGCTGAGCAAAGAGATGAGATATCACAAACTCCTTCAGTTAGGCAGCCAATGAGACATGCATATTAGAAAGAGCCGAACGTTAGGCCACCAGCTCAACCCATGGCTGAAGATCCAGCTTTAGAAAGATTTCTTCATTTTTGGCCCCCTAAGTTCTATGGAGAACTAGATAACTGAAAGGCCAAATAATAGGTTGAAGACCTCGAGGTCATATTTGATACTTTGTGCTACCATGATGAACGAAAGGTATAATTTGCCACATTCCTCCTAGCGGGATCTACTAGAGGTTAGTGCAAAATGATAGATCATCGTTGGGTAGCCTCAGGAACCTAAAGCACTTGGGATAATTTCACTAAAGAATTCATGGATAAATATATACCCCTAGTGGTCAAGAAATCTAAGGAACATGAGTTTATGAATTTGATCCAAAGAAATCATACTGTTAGTTAGTATGAGGAACCTTCAATCGTCTCATCCAATATGCACCCTATGTCTAAAATGATGAGACTTTGACAAATTCAACAATTTACTCAAGAATTGCAGCCAGAGTTGAGATGAGGTCTAGCCATCTTTGATTTACCAAATTCAACGTAGCACTCAATAAGGCACTGTAATTGGAATCGAAGCTACAAAAAATTAGGAAAATTGAAGAAAAAGGTAAAAAGAAAAGACCGTCTCTTAGTGGACTGGGTGGCACTAGCAAGAAATAGTAGAGGCCATAATCCGAGGGTATGGCTTAGAGGACTACTCGAGTAGATGGGATGGTGAATTGGGCTCAAGAAAAGGCACCGATACTACGTGGATTTTGTGGGTCAACAGGGTATGAGAAAGCAAACTTTTGGTGGAAATAGGGTAAACGCTTATGGTGTGGTAGTAGCCAACATTTTCTAAAAGATTGCCCAGAAAAGAAAAGCCCTGTTCTGACAGAAAAAGAAAAGTAGAAAATCCAGGCCCGTATCTATGCCCTCATCAGAAAAAATTCACTAAACCCTAATAAGGTAGTAAAAGGTATGACTACTATCTCCAAAACTCTTAGCCAAGTATTATATGATCCCGGTGCTTTTATTTTTTATATTTATTGAATTCTCTACAAAACTGAATATGAAACCTGAAACCATAGCATATCAAGTAGAAGTGAGAACACCTTTGAAAGTAGGGTTAATCATTGAAGTCATGTATCGAGATTGCCCGATTGTGATTGAAGGCCAAATGTGTCCAGCCAATTTAATATAGATGCCTATCCAAGGATATGATGTGATTCTTAGAATGGATTGACTATACAGCCACCAAGCACAAGTGAATTATTGCACTAAGTACATAACACTCGGGGAAGGGACGTTGATATCTTTACTTCCTTCCATAGATAAAACTCCTTCGATATTGATTATATCAGCAATAAAAGCTAGGCAGATTCTGAATAAGGATAGGCAAGGATTCCTGGTATACCTCATCAACAAACCTCGGGACACAGTCAAGATTGAAGAAGTAGAAGTGTTAAATACTCTGAAGTATTTCCTGAAGAGTTAAACTCGTTACCCTTTGATAAGGAAATAGAGTTTTTTATTCATACTCTCTTGAGGGCTATATCATTTTCCAAAACTCTGTATCAGAGAGTGCCTGCCGAACTTAAGGAATTGAAGAGTCAACTATCAGAGTTGTTAGAGAAGAAGTTTATCAAACCCAGCACATCACCTTAGCGAGCTCCAGTGCTATTTATCAAGAAAAAAGATGGGTTTATGATAATGTGCATCAATTATCAAGAATTGAATAAGGTCACCATTAAGAACAAGTATCCACTGCCCTATGTGGAAGAGTTATTTGACCTCTTGTAGGGATCAAGAATCTTCCCAAAGCTAGATTTGAGGCAAGGGTATTATCAACTAAAGATTAAAAAAGTAAATATCCCAAAGATGGCTTTCAATTCTCGATATGGCTACCATGAATTTATGGTGATGCCATTCAACCTAACTAACGCCTCGGCAGCATTCAAGGATTTGATGCACCAGATATTCAGACCTTATTTAGATCAATTTGTGGTCATCTTCATTAATGATATCTTGGTTTTCTCTAAGTCCAAAGAGGAGCATAGGAAGCATTTACATATAGTTCTAAAGACTTTAAGAGAACATTAGATGTATGCCAAGTTCAATAAGTGCGAGTTCTAGATAGAGAAAGTAGCTTTTCAGGGTCATGTAATCACTCAAAATAGGATAGAAGTTGACCCTTCCAAGGTAGAAGTGATTGTTAATTAGAAAAGGCCTAAGAGTGTTACGGAGATTCGAAGCTTTCTAAGATTGGCCAGTTACTATTGAAGATTTGTTCAAGACTTCTCCTAGATAGCCGACCCACTAACTAAGTTAACCCAGAAAGATAAGCTGTTTGTTTGGAATGAAAAGTGTGAGACTGAAGAATCATTTGACTATGGATCCAGTATTAGCCCTTCCAAATGGGTTGAACGATTTTGTGGTGTATACAGATGCCTCATATAAGGGGTAAGGATGTGTGTTAATATATAAAGGGTGTGTTATTGCCTATGTATCTAGAAAGCTAAAACCTCATAAGGAAAACTACCCCACACATGATCTGGAGTTGGCAGCAGTTATCTTTGCACTGTCAAAATGGAGGCACTATCTTTATGGGGCTACATTTGAAGTGTACACAAATCACAAAAGCCTCAAGTATCTGTATTTGTAAAAGGATTTGAACATGAGATAGCGAAGATGAATGGAATTCTTAGAAGATTATGACTTTTTCATCAATTATCATCCTAGAAAAGCTAATGTAGTAACTAATGCTCTAAGCCAACAGACAGGAATGACTCATTTGCAAGGCGCAAAGACATCAAAAATTTAAAAGCAAGTGTTATGATAAGACTAAAATAACAAGTTTGGATTGCAGGAATAAAAGTACAACATGAATTATATGAAAAAAATCTGGCAGGCTCAAGCTAGAGAGAACTAGATGTTGAAATAGAAAGAAATAACTAAAAGCTCTATAGATTCTGAGTTCAACATGGATAGCCAAGATATCCTACTCTATTGAAATAGAATTTACGGACTAGAAAAGATGAAAGAAAGAATATTAGAAAAAATGCATTGAGCAAGGTACACTGTACATCCCAAAGGAACGAAAATGTACTAAGACTTAAAGAAACAGTTCTGGTGGAACAGGATAAAGAAGGATATATCAGACTTAGTGCAAAAATGCTTGACCTTTTAGTTGGTGAAGGTGGAACACCAACGACCGTCAGGTTTGTTGCAACTGATCCCTATCTCAGACTGAAAATGGGAACAAGTAACTATAGACTTTGTGATCGGTCTGTAGAAGGCTAGAAGAGGTTATGACAGTATTTAGGTAGTAGTAGATTGATTAACAAAGTCCTTATATTTTCTACCAGTCAGAATTAACTATATGGTTGAGAAATTAGTACAATTATACATTAAGGAGATTGTCCGGTTTCACATAATCCTGGTGAGTATTATGTCTAATAGGGACCTAAAATTCACATCTAGACTTTGGAAAGGTTTATAAAGACATTTAAGAACAAGACTACAATTTAGTTCGACAGCTCATCCTCAAATCGATGAACAGTTAAAAAGAGTTATTCAAATTTTGGAAGATATGTTGCGAGCATGTGTTCTGGACTTTGGTGGAAGTTAGACTCGACATCTACCTCTAATTGAATTTGCCTATAACAATAGATATTAATCCGTTATTCAAATGGCACCATATGAAGCACTATACGGTCGAAAGTGTCATCCCCGCTATATTGGGATTTAGTGGAATGTAAAGGTACCACTGAAAAGTCTCTAGGGATTATAAGGTTTGAACTAATCCAAGAGACTATAGAAATGGTACCTATTATAAAACAGCGAATGAAGGCTACTTCAGACTGACAGAAAATTTATGTTGATAGATGGAGAAAAGACCTGAAATTTGATGTTAGCGATCCAATATTTCTCAAAGTGTCACTGTAAAAAGGGATCAGAAGAATAGATAAAGGTGGAAAACTAAGTCCAATATATATAGGACTATATAAGATATGCGAAAGAATTAGACCAGCGGCTTATCATTTGGTGTTACCCTAGAGTCTAGCCAGAATACATGATGTATTTCATGTGTCGCAGCTACAAAAGTATTACCTAGATCCATCTCATATTATATCTCATGAACATATGGAACTAGAAAGTGACCTAACATATGAGGAGCAACCAATTTGCATCATAGATAGAAAGTTTCGAGAACTTAGGAATCAAAAGATTCCTCAGGTGAAGGTGTTGTGGCGCAATCATAATATTGAAGAAGCAACTTGGGAGCAGGAGGATCTCATGTGCCAATAATATCCCGATCTATTTCAATATTCATGTGAGAATCTAAGGACCAAATTCCTTTAGAGGGAGAGATTTGTAACACCCCTAACATTTTATTTATTTTATTTATAATATATTTCTTCTCCTTCTCCATTTTTCCTCCTTTTTTCTTTTCTTCACCAAAGCTATACCATCGCCACTGGCTAACTTCATCGACAACCTTTACAACCTCCTAACCCACCAATCTCTTCCCCACACCACCACCTCCACTCTCAGCTACTCAAACTCCTCACCTGGACGGCGAAGCAGCAGAAATGAAAGAGAATCAAGAAAGATGAGCTACAATGGTAACTGAGTTTCACATTTTTCAATAGCCATCGTCGATTCTGAGGGTTAGGTTAGAGAGCACTCGACATGAGGAGCAATTGAAGCTATTGCATGGCAACTTCGATGATGGTAGGATGATGATCAAAGCATGGTGGAGAAAAGAAAATTTTGGCTATTTTTGGCCCATTTCAATATCTATGTTGCTCAAAATTGGAAACAAAAGGTAGCATTGGAATCCTCACGTCAAGAGGAACAATTATGTGGCAAAGTTGATTTTTCTGACAATGGTGGAAAGGCAATCTTCTTGTCTCGATGCGATGATCGTCTCGGTGCTATCGATTGTGATTCTAAGCCCTTGATAGTGAAATTAGATTTTTTACTAGTTAAGTGTATGTTATATATAAATGTACATGCATGCATGCAATTGCTAGTTTTTATCTAGAATGAGCCTTTGATCGATATATGTATTCCTATGATTGTTTACCTATGCAAGGAATAAGGAGATGGGAGATAAATATTTTGGATCCATATGTTTGTTAATAATAAGTTGAATATAAATTTTGATATTGAGAACTATTATAAGTTAAATAGTGTTGAAATGGGAATTGGACTATAGATTTATGCATAAATATTGATTCTAGATAATTTTGTATAGAAGGATCTTAATTTGTATCATCTTAGTGATAGATAAGGCATTAGAATGCTTGAACATTTCTATAAGGTTATTAGGATTGAACAAGAATTTTGATTCTTGGAATATTTTTTCCTAATTAGGTGATGATGAGCTAGACACTGATGAGCAGTAGATTCAATTTTAATTGTTGCTAATTAGGACCGCAAGAGATGAGGGTCTCCCACTTAGGCTATTACTTTGTTAAGCTACTCTTAATTATTGAAAACCATTGTGAGTGTCTAACAATCTAGCATTACATTTCTTATCTGTGGTTGTAATAATCCCCTATGTAGGTTCTATTGTTTCTAAATCATACTCTAAACTGTTTTTGAAACTTTTCTATTATCTGTTATCTTATTTGAATACCCCTAATGTTAGTTCTATTTTCTATCCATTTTGGCACCCAAAACCTCTGTCTATTATCTGCTATTCTGATATTTATTAGTCTTGTTTATGTACTATCTGTATTGTATCTATTGCGTTATCAGCATATCTACTAACAGTTCTGTGTTTATCAACCATGCTGGCTTATTTGTGTTCTGTTTACTATTTTTTGTTGCCTTGGTGGCATTCTGTTCTATTCTATTCTAATTTATTGATCTAAAACTAACAGTGCGCTAAGGATTTCTCCTTAGGCATCGGTATAAACAGTTATTCTATTATCTATACAGTGATTATGTGGGCTAAAGGCCATACAAAGGCGATTTGTTTGGTTATGCAGGGGCATACTAGGAATTTTCCCCTGAATGTCACCAATACACTAAGGACTTCCCCCTGGGTGCCAACCGTACACTAGAAATTACCCTTTGGGTATGAGTGATACGCTAGGAATTTCTCCCTAAGGATCAGCAGTGCACTATACAGTCCGTATAGGCATCTGCCATATACCAAACTATTACGCATAGGTAAATTATTTGTCTGTCTAATATAAGTAAATCTACAATGCATGTCTTATAGCCTTTTCTTGGAATGCATATGCTTTGGGTTTAATTTGCTTAAATATTTTATGTCTGCCGGTAATTTGTTTTTGGAGCAATAAGGCAGGAGAATTTTCTATTTACTTTTTTGTACTGTCTATTTTTTTGGACTCTGTTATATTCAGTCTGATAAAAAAATTATATTTTATTGAGTTGAGTTTCTCCTCGATAAACACTGTTGTTACTTTTTACATATCCCTCACTAAGTCTTTGGACTTACCCCCTTGTATTTTATAATCTTTCAAATAGGGATTGGCTTCGATGGACGCCAGGTTTGGAATGAAGTACATGGTTGTTTTGTAATAGAATTGATGTTGAAATTAAGTACCAAACTTGTGACTATTTGGTTTATCTTAGAGATGTTGTGATGTATATATTTTATTTGAAGGTTGTAGTGTAAGATGAAAATGATGGCGTGATCTATCAGAGACTATAATTTAACTAAGTTCCTTGAACTCTTATGATATATCTATTTTGCGATTTTATTTAATCTTGTTGGCGTTGAATTAGTGTTTAAATTTTGAGATGTTTGAATTTATATGCCTACTGTTGAATTATAACTTTAAGAATTAAGTCTGAATTAGAGTAGTACCTCAACTTAGGTGCTGTCTCAAGGTGGGATGCTATAGCTTACACATCAAAAATCTTATTTGCTAGTATATTAAGGAAGGTCGAGTTTATTGTTGTCGAATTTTGGGGTGTTTAGGCAGTCATTTTTCTGGTCTGAGTAAAATGGGTACTAAAGGTAATACTTGATGCAATTTAACATTTCTTTTTAGTTTAGTTTGTTTAAAATATTGATAAATATGTAAATATTATTTTCTTTTTGCATTATTTGTTATTATTTAAATGCCTAGGATTTTACAAGAATGCATTATGTTAGGGTTTTGTTTGAAATATAAACTTTGTACAATTTAATGAATATGACAATTTATTTGATTTGACATTGTTGTATCTCCAAAAAGCCCCAAATGTCAGATTATAAGACCCTCGTTTATGGTTTCATTTTTTTTTTGTTTTTTTTTCTTTTTTTCAATTTCATAGTCTACAATTTTTTGTGTAATATCTCAAAATACTTTTAAGGTATTTTCTGTAGTGATTTTTAGTACACGCAATGCCAATTGTAGTGTTTTAAAGTTCGTTGCTATTGGAATCTGAGTTGTGAATATGTTTGGAAATGTTTAAGGTTCATTATATAATAGTTCTCTATACTCTAGAGGCTAATTGTAATATTTTAAAGTTTACATGATTTTGATTATATAAATATTGGAAAATGATTCTAACCATGTGTATTTACTATTTTTGTTTAAATCTAAGGCCTAGTGGAGACAATTACTGAATTGGTACCTCATTCACAATTAAAAATGTTGTAGGCACATATTTCAAATTTCAAACTTTAATTCTATGCAATATTGCTGAGGGAATATTTTGGGTTGTTGCAAGAGCCTACAATATGCAAGAGTACAACTTTGTCATGTACAAAATAAAAAGAGGAGGTTGCAATAAAACTGGAGATTGTGATGATGAAAGTACTACAAATGCTGGGGTTACTGGTGGAGGTGCTGCTAGTAGAGGTGCTATTGATTAAGGGTTACTGATGGAGAAAACTAAAGATTGTTGTTGGCATTTAGATTCAAACAAGCTAGTATTTTTGTGAAGATTATATGAAGAATTAAATAACTATTTTTTTGTGCAGATTCAAGCAATTATTTTGGCTGCAACTAACATATGTAATTATTTGGAATATTGATATTGTATCTGTTTGGTATAATTTTGGTGTGTTACTTTATACATTTTAGTGTAAATGCTTGAATGCTTGCAAGTTTGGTGTAATTTTGGTTTGTTGTTTTGTGCATCTTTGTGTATTTCAAATGTCTATTTTGCTCTATAGCAGATGCGCTTGTAGGTTCTTAAGAAAATAAACTAACAAGGTGTTTGGTTATGTTTTCAAATCGCATTTTCATATTCAGCATTTTTAAAATTTAAAAAGTTAAGAGTAAATGAGTTGAAAATGAATTTGTATTTGGATAAATTATTTCAAAAGTAATGATTATGTTAGATTTAATTGGTTGTAGTTGGAGAGAGATAGTAATGATGAATAAGAAAGAGAAGATATATAAGTTATTGAGAGAATATATGTAGGTTATTGAAAAATATGTTTTGAAATGAAAATGAGTTGGAATATTGGTAAAAATGATGATAAGTTATTGTAAATTCATTTTTAAATAGTAAAAAAAGTAGAAAATAAAAATAAAACATAAACAAACACTCTATAAATATATAGGGGTTATGAGTCATGTTGAAATTTATTGAAGGGTTTAATGTAATATTCTAAACTTGTAAATAACAAAACATCAAAAATAAATAACATTTTTAATCAAATAATTTTTTAAAAAAATTAAATAGTTAATTACAAATGGTTTAATTAATTAAATTAAAATAAATTACTAAATTATATTTTCAAGAGCAACATTAAGCATTATTTTAATTTGTTATATTATTCGCCCTAACTGTTACACTTATTATGTTACAATTACACCTACACATGCATATATGGCATATGCAAAAATAGTGCAAGAGCATTTTGGTCCAACAAAAAGTCAAGCTCCTAGAATAGTCAACTGAAGGGTAAAATTGAATTTTCAAAAAAATTCAATGATGATGTTAGCAAAATCCGTTGGTTTAACTAACTGTAGGACCTATTTGTTAAACAACAACAAACCCCAAAGGAGGTAATTAATTATAATGTCGCAAACTGTAGGGGAAGGTTTTATTAATATCCCAAGCCTTAAGGATGGTTTTTGTATTGTTTGCTTGTAATGGTATGACTGGATGTGATTAATAAGTATATGATTTATTATTTATCATTACCATATAATACTATATTTACTTGTTTGGATTATTAGTTTGGATATTCTAATCTTAATGCATTGATCAGTTGTTTAGATACAACGATAGTTTGGATTGTAACTTATGATAAGTGTGAAATATCAATTTCATCCTCCATCTTTTTTGAATAATTGAATTATCATCGTTAAAAAGGTTTAATATTAGTTGTATTGTAGTGAGTAAATCTCTATTTTTATAATTGAATAATATTCACTAAAAGGATTTAGGTGTAGATTTATATTTGAAATTCATTTTTTAATTTAAAAAAAATTAGTTATGAGTTCTTATTAGAATGGAAGAAATATTTCCTATATATAAAAAAATTATATTTCTTTGATATATATTGCATACAAAATCTTATAAAAATAAGTTTGATTGTTCAAATAATTTAGTATTTTCTTAAAAACTCAGTTATAAAAATAAAGTATTAGTAATATATACATATTTGTTTAAATTAAGTCTGTATTTAGTTTATATACAATGATAATTTCATCATTTGATATATTAATCCTAACACTTCTAATCTTATAATTATTAATCACAGTAAGGAGCAGGACAACACAATCTAATACTTTATGATAAAATGCTAAACTTTTTATTAATTATAAATTTTGAAAGTGAGAATCAAACATTCAATTATAATACTAACAAGTAAATGAACCCTTAATCTATAAAAAGGATAACAGGAATTTGAGCATCTTATCGATTAAATCCTTTCCATGAATATCAAATATGCTCTCCTCTCTAACCCTACTTGCAATACTAACATATATATTTATATGTATATATTCACTCTAATCCGTATATTGCATTAAAACTTATGGCCGAGACAAAGAAATTACATTGGACTGACAAATACACCCTTCTCGGGATCATACTTCTTATGCGGACTGTTGAATGCACTTTCTTCCACTTGTTTTGAGAAGGGAATTTTGCAGCCAACATTCTTGCCAATCAACGATATATGAAGATTTCAATTTCAGGGACCTATGCTCCAAAGGATATGATATGACAAATTGGTAAGAATTCTTAGATTTAATTTTTTTCATTTTCCCTTTACAAAATAATTGTGAGGGAATGTTTAGTATAGTGTTTATTTAGGCTTAGCCTTTAAATATTTATGTGGTAGGGGTCCACCTAACCTTCCATGGATACACAGGCACTATTTGAATATTTATACACACATAAAAAAGGTCCGTATTTATTTTCTTCAAAAAAATAAGTGCATATATAAACATACATTTTTGGTGCGTTTTAATAGCCTCAAAAATATTTACAAACAAAGTATATAATTGGTTTATGATGGAAAATTCGCCCCTCTCGTCCGCGGTGGTGTATCAGAGATAGCGAAAGGGAGTGGTCAACACTTTGTTTCTCACAAATAATTGCGACAATCACCCCCGCATATGGACTGTTTTTGCTAATGCTTCCAAACACTGCCTTCCCCTCCCTCATCGAAACCCTAACCCTTTACCTTTATTTACCACTACCCTTGGGGGATTAATCCCTAGCCTTTTCTTTTTACTTCCCTTCACCTTCTGCCCAAATTTCATTATCTTTTTCGAGGGGGGTCTCTGAAAAAGTTTAGTTTTTTTCTTTTGGCCCTTAGAATTCTTTATATAGAAGCAGCAGTTTTGCTGCTCCGATGCATAACTCATCTTGAAAGCAATCTAGAGAAAAGAGAGAGAGAGAGAGAGACTATATGCATATTTATAGGCCTTTTCCTTAGACTTCATTCATTTCCACTTCTTCTTCTTCCTCTTGTATTTGTTTTTCTCCACAAATTGTTTTGCATAAATGGAGGTGCCGGAGCAGCTCTGTTACATTCCTTGCAACTTCTGCAATATTGTTCTTGCGGTAGAAATAAAACATTCTCTACTGGGATCTGCTTTTAATACCCTGAAAGTCCCATAAATTCCCAGCAATTAATTAATTATGCATGGAGCTATTCATTCCTATATGTGTACATTTTTTTCTTTTTTTGTGCTTGTGGGCTTGCTTTCATCTTTCTTTCTCGTGTGTTTGTTTAAAGAAAAGGAGAACAATTTCCATGACGATTAAAGCTGATCTTTGCTTCAGAGATCAGGTTTTGGTGCTATCGTGCTGAAATACAATTAATTTTCCACCAGGGTTTTCTTGTTTTTTCTTTTTTTTTTTTCTGATGCAGTCATGTCTACATCGTCTAGACTTTTCTTTTTCTCCCCTTCTTTTACAGTCAGAGAGAAAAAAAGTCATACCTCAGGGGTCTGAAGCTAGTGAGAATCACCTCTTCTGTGACACAGAAACTTCAGATATTATATATTTTGTGTTGATTATCTAAAAGTAATAGGTTTATTTAAGCTGATGAAGACAAGTCCTTGAGCAGTGGATTTCCTCATCTATGTGCTGTAGCTTTTTTCATTGCTGAAAAGATTTCACTACATCCCAAGTGTGGAGTGCTGTCAAACATTAAGCTTTTTTTTCAATTATTTTTTTCTCTTTTTCTTCCAGCTAGTTTGCTTTGAATGAAAACTCCAGCTCCCTGGAGCAGGACCATTTTCTTGAAAAGGCAAACTACTAGGTAGAAGAAGAGCCATGTGAAATTTCTCCCAAAGGATTCTAGGGTTCTTTTTCCAGCCCTTGTTGGTTTTCCAGAAATTCATTTCCGGGTTCTTGCTAATTTGACATCTTCTGCTTTCTTCATCATCATTTTCTTTCTTTTTTTTGTTTTTTTTTTCTCTCTGTAATTGTGGATCTCGAAGTGGGAAAAGGCGTGGGGTGGGCTTTGTTCTTTGTATTAATTGGGTTTCTGTTGTTTTGTTTTTTTAAAATAATCTGCAGGTGAGTGTTCCATGCAACAGCTTGTTTGATGTTGTGACAGTTCGATGTGGGCACTGTACCAATTTTTGGACTGTTAATATGGCAGCCGCATTCCAATGCGTGCAGGTGCAGCCCTCCTGGCAAGATGTCCAGGTCTCTCCCAACAAACATTTCAGCTCAATTTGTGGGCGATCATCCAAAATAAACTCGTAGCCTTCTGAAATCTAGGGTTTCTGATTTTGCTTCTTTTGAGGGAATCAAAGTCTTTTAATTATAAACATATTTGTTAAAATAAAGCGAACCTTTAATTTTTTCCAAGATATCACATCTCAGAACCCTATTTAGGTAGCAGCCGCCAACATCCAAGTACCTACCTACGCTTCTGCTTTTCTGTTGAATGTATTTTTGCAGTGCACATTTACCCATTTTTTCTTGAAAAACTTTTTCTTCATAAATTCCTTCAAATTAATTAGGGACTGCTTTTTAGTCTTTTTTTAATGATTAGATGATTTGATTGGTGTCCTGTTTTATTTCTTTTTTTCTCTTTTAGGTTTGAAGTTGGGATTTTATGTTTTTTTATTTTTTTAATAATAAAATTAAAAAAAAAAATGAGGCATTTCTTTACATAATCAGGAGCTGTCTGCTGCCATGGAAACACAGTTTTTTTTTATTAATCTCCTAGATCTAGCAACTGTCAATCCAGCTGCCATTCTCTCTATCATTCCTAACTGATTCAGTCACTTCATTGTCGTTATTTTATTCTTCTTTTTCCTAAGAAAAATTATCTTTTCAGCCCAACCCTTTTGCTAAAAGATCTCTCTCTTTTTAGTATCATTCTCTCATTGAATCAATTGTTTTAGCTAGAAAAGCTGTGCTGCAGTATAAAAAATTAAACATATATCCCTCTAAAGTTTCCTTTTTGTTTAATTTTAAGATTTAGCCATCCAGTGGATTTTCACTATGAGTTACAATCAAGACTTGTTATTAGAGTTTTTTTATTTCTTTTTCTTATGGATTTTAATTTGGTATTTCTGTTGAATTCCTTGCTCATATATTTGTTTTAATCAATGTTTAACTTCAGGCTCCCACCTACACCTCAACTGAGTATAGAGTTGACTTAGGCTCCTCTTCAAAATGGAACAACAAAATGGCAATCCAACCTTCCACCACAAACAAACCAGAGCAGAGAATCGTAAATCGACGTGCGACATTTTTTCTGTTGTTTTCCATAACCATCTCTATCTGTTGCAAGTTTAAATTTATTTTTTACTCCTTTTATGTCATTTTTCTCTTTTATTTCATTTCTACAGCCCCAGAGAAGAGGCAACGAGTCCCATCTGCATACAACCAGTTCATAAAGTAATAATGGAACCCTCCAGCCAACCAACTCTCATTAATATCTCTAACTTCTTTGAATGTTTCTAAGTTTGAATTCTCATTTCTAGGGAGGAGATTCAAAGAATCAAGGCGAATAATCCAGAGATCAGTCACAGGGAAGCTTTTAGTACTGCTGCAAAAAATGTAAGTGGGCGTGTTAACAAATTTGGACACCTAAAACCAAGCGGGAAAAAGTGTCAGGAAAAAAAAAAGGAAAAAGAAAAAATTTTACAGCTTTTGAAGCATAACTCATAGCAATTTCTCAGTACAATTTTTTGGGTAATAACTTGTGGTCTTTCTTTGATATAGTGGGCACACTTTCCTCACATCCATTTTGGGCTTATGTTGGAGAATAACCAACCTAAACTTAATGAGGCAAGTAACGTTCGAGCTTTACTTAATTTAAGGTGCTCTACTCAGTAGTACTGCTCATTATATATATATATATATGTTGCTCTTCATATATATAGGCCTTGTATAACATTTTTTTAGTTTTGTAACAAACTTGTCAGGGTTCTTGCCAGGCCTCCACCCAGCTTGGATTAGGACAAGAAAAAAAATAAAATAAAATGATATTATTGGCATTTCTTATCACTGGTTAGCTCTATTTTCTTAAAATGAGTGCTGAAATTGGGGCTCTGAATGTTACTTCATATGCTCCGGAGTTAGGCAGTTGCAGCAATTCTCTCTCTATTTCCTAGTTATACAGCTAAAATATTCTAATGACATTTCAGACAAATTTATATGACTAGCTTGAATTCTGGACTGTTGAGCATCCTTTAAGAAAGCTTACTTACACCCACCCGGTATTATACTGTTAAATATGTATAAGTGAAAATTGCTTATAATTACAGGCCAGCACTATCTGAGTTGTTGCGTTTGTTTTATATATCGGGGGCGCTGGGATCTGAGAAGCATCAAATGAGAAGGGCTGCCATTCTAAACAATTGATTGTCTTTTGATTTATGGGATGGAGCTCTTCTTCATGATCAGTATTAATCCCTAGAGATCTGAAGAAATTAAACCCTATATTTCTATAACATGCTACTTCAGAACATTATGTATAATAATTTTCTTTTGTGAGATTTGTATCCGTACTGTTGTCAAATGTCAGTCCAGTGGCTGCTTCGGTTAATTGTTTCATCACTGCTGTTTTCATTTCATTCTCTGTGTTATTTGGCAATGAAAGAAGCTGTTTTAATGAGTTCCAACATTCCTTTCATGCATTAAGGCAATGTGCAAATCGATTAACTTTCAGTGAGTAGTACCTCAGTGTGTTACAGAATTGAAACATTGTATTTTTTATCGGATGTCCTCATAATTTATATGATGTTTCTTAGCAAAACATAAAAATATAGATTGTAAATCCTGGCATAAACATGCAGGGTTCCACTTCATTGGGCTTTCTAGGGTTCTGCTCAATTGATTTTGTCAATTGCTATGTAATCACGTAAATCTAAACCTTACAAATTATGTTTGTTGCAAAACAATGTATTTTAATTTCTTCAAACAATTCATATTAATATTAATTTAATATTTACAATTATTAGAATTTAGAGATTGATCAATATAGTTAGATGCAATACTACAAACAAACAAAAAATTAGTACCATGAAATGAATGATTATGTTTTGCTTGATTGATTCATGTTTCAATATCCGAATTGGACATGTAATTTAATTATAGATGATAATTTCAATATTGGCAAATTTATTTGCAAAATTTATTAGTAAATCATATGATTCACTAATGTTATATGTGAAACTTTATCATTCAAACTCATTCTGTTTTCCAAACAACGGAATTTAAAGCTAATATATTAAATCCATCGCTCTTGGTTGTAGTTCAAAATCCTTCACAATATTCAAATTTTTGAAAATATATTGCATAGAAGTACAACAGTTTCAAATATGTATTATCTGATCGAGTTGGATCATTTTATCATACTTTGTATTTAAAAAAATGAGCACTGTAAAAATACATATCGCTAGGGAGGAAAAAAAGTAAAGGAGAATTGATTAAAATAGATACTAAATACTTGTCTAGAGGTCTCCTCCACTTATTAATCAACCCGTAGAAACCGTAAAAATCAGCATGTAGGATGATTACAATTGTTTATGAGTGCTGGCATTATAAGAAAAAGAATTGTGACAATATGTTACTTAAATAATACTGCAAAAGTTGTCAATTAATTATACACATTAGTGAAAAATTTATTTGATCATATACTAATTTTTACATACTTAATAGTAAAAATTATACTTAATTTCTTATTATTGACAATTAGTTACACCTACACAATAATAAGTGATTGTCACATAAATATTATATATATATATATATATATGCACACCAAGAATTTGTTAGGATCTGAGCCTCCAACCTCACACTTATATATGTAAGAATAATATAACTAATTAGTTAATTGGCCACTTGGTTAATTATCTATAATAATGTCTACATAAAATAATGACTTTTATCATTATTAATCTATATTGTGACAAAGCAAAAAGTTTAGTCATGTAATATAGACAAATAAAAGTTATTGATAGTACTTGATATTTGTTATTAATGATAACTTTCACATTATTGCTTTTTCTTATCATTAATGTTAATTTAATTAATTGTTTTTAGTGTGTAAATTTCTTGAGATCATGCAACATGTATCTTGCCTTTTAGGTACCTTTCCGCACTTGGAAGTTTCGAGGACAGAGATTCATAAAAAAGAGGCAAATGCTCACTCTTTCAAATTCCTTATTTTTATTAATATTTTTTTCCGGAATATTCTAAATAAAAATAAATACCTTAAGATGAATCTCTTTTTGCCGCTTACACTGTCATCTCAATTAAAATAATAGTTTGACACTATTAAATTCAGACATTATTTTAAGGGTAATACATAATATAAAAAGTATACAAAATCTTTTATCTTCTACCCAATTCTATGTCTGATCAAATTAGTGGTGATATTAATTTTCGGATGAAGGAAATGTACGTTATAAAGACATTATTTTTTTTTTTTATTTTCTTTTTTTCTTACGTCTTCCGCAGTCCTGGAAAATATCTTAAAGGATACAACGCAACAGCTGCTGAATACCAGGAAATCCGATCAATTATCACATGTATATTACGGCTAGTTTGCATAATAACTAAGCTTAATTAATAACAAGTATGAATCCGAATTAATCATCATTAATTATCTTATAATATTTTTGTTGTGATTTTCTCCCTCATCTATATACATATAGAGAGACAGAGAGAAGCCGATGATTAATTTTCACGTCAGACGGAATTTTTTCGATATTTACTAACGCAATAATTAGCAGAATCTCGTAAATTTGATTCACATCAAACGCCAGTAATATAGAATTAATAGCATGCAGTAGAATCCACTGTGCGTTTGTCAGTGTGTGTCAGCAAAGTATCTCTTCTCTGTATTCATATTTCTTTTTAAAATACTCTTTATCTAAATTTTACTTCCAACATTTTGATAGAACTTAACTAAAATAATAATGTAATAGTATTAATTAACTTTTAATCCCCTCTTTTAAGAATAATATTCCGAAAATTTACAAAAGTTATCAATTTTTAACTTTCATTGAAATTTTTTATCGTGTCAAATAAGCACAAGCATAACTTTGGGATAGGGAGAATATTACTATAAGAAATTAAAACACCACTTTACTAATAGTAAAATTTGTGACTAATAGGATTTCATCACAAATCAAAGACAATTGTGATGGATTTTTACAAATTCAAAATAGGAGTAAAAATATATATTAGTACTAACATTTATGACATATATAAAGAGTTTGTATTGGTATGAACAATCCATCACAAATTTCATAACTTTGAACATTATAATTCAATTATTTTTCTATCTGTGGTGAAATTTCCACGACAAAGTTAATTGTGCGACACATTTTATTTTCCTCATAAAGCTAATTAGTGATAAAATATATACTGACGGATTTATTTCATAAATCCATCATAGAAACATATTTTGTGATGAATTTTTTCCATTGATGAAAAGGTGCTTTCTTGTAGTAATCATTTTTATATTTTACCAAGATAATGTTGAATTTTTACAACACAATGATGACAATGATAATTATATCATAAAAAGCTACTGTCAAAATTGGGTGAAATTTTTTTTTGTTGTATATATTATGTTTTAATTTCTATATATTAACATCCTCAAAAGTACTGTCGCTGGTGCCCCGCCGTCCGCCGACCGCCGATTCACAAGGCCAATTAATTTTTCAGCTCCAAAATTTTATCTTAAGTTGATTAATAGTGAACATAAATAAATTAATTAATACGAATTTCTAAGAAACACGGTTGAGAATTGAACTCTTCATGAATTTTATACGCACGTCTATTCTGAAAATGCAATGATTTGCAGTTAGTGAGAATTACATTATTTGTTTCAAATAATTGATAAAACTTTAGAAAGCCACTACTATTACGATACATATACGTGTCTAATTTAATCCGATGATTGAATTTGGACGAAGGGTGCAAAACAAGATGGCATGTCTCCCTATTGCTCCAACTATTTTAGAAAATGTTGATTCGCTCTTTTGGCCTAGACTTAGAATCGAGGATGTGACGCTGTGATCCTGCCTACTGCCTAAGTATGTATGTTGTATATTGTCTTTTCAATCATTTCAGCCAAAAGCGACTTGCGGGTTTTTTGGTCTTCTTCCTGATTTTACATTTGAATGATCAACTTAGATCTTATCCCAGAAAAATAATTTTGCACATGGCTGGGACCTTTCTAGCCTCAAGAAAGCAATTTTTCATTTTGCTCATTTTATTTATATGACTACATTACAGCGCACATTATCTCTATTATATAACAGAAAACAAAATTCCAACAGTTACATAATGGAGGTTTTCAAATTGCTCCTCTCTAAATTGTGATACATACATATATATATATATATCAATTATACTTCAAATGTTTTTATTCGTCAAAAGAGATTTTAATACAAGGTCTCAAATGAAATTTTACTTTTTAATGAAAAACTACTTATTTTTCATATTCCTGTTCTTTTACCATACTTTCTTTTCCTCTTCTACACAATTTACAAAAGAATCATATATTCTTTTTAAAATTAATGCCATAAAATTGACCTCATACAACTTTTTCTTGTTATAATATTGAGTATTTTGTTATTCATCAATGTAATATTTATTATTAATACTATAGTAATTTCAATTTACAAATAAAAGGACGACAAGTCGCAATGACTATTTGGCGTAAACTAAGTTTGCCCTTTGTACAAGACAAAAACTCATACTAAAATTAAAACTAATGCTCCGTAAAAATGGACTTGGAATCTTTTCTATAAATCAATGAAATAATAGGCTTTTGCTTCTAGAACGCACCCCAGTAGAATAAGAGCTTAAGCTGAAAAAATAATTACTTAGATACCTTTTTGCTAGAGGGAGTTGATTTTTATACTAATTAAACTTTTGATGAGGTTGGGTCCACTTAAGTTGCACAATCCATCCTAAATGTGCTTAATTAGATTGGCTCATTGACCTCTTTTTTTATATAACAAATTTGATATTTTTTTTGAGTTTTTACATTTTTGCATTTGGCATATCATCTAATTCCGCTACTTTTAATTAGATATTTGTCTATTCAAATTGAAAGCATAATTTGATGACTGTTTCTAATTTTACTTACTAATAATTAACTTTATTTTAATTTACCTTTGATTAATTTTCATTAATTTAATTAATTAATTAATTGATTGATAAATTAGTAAGTTTATTTATTCAGTACTTCGAGAGGTGGTGTTTTACCGCCAATACGTATTCTTCAAGGGACTTGGCAATAATATATTGCTCAAGACTTGGAGAATTTACTTCATTGCTAGCTGGATGAGTTCAAAACGTTAGTTTTTTGTCCTTTCTTTACTCCTTCCTAATACTCAAATTGTCTAACACTTATGGGAAAGTCACTTTTAAGGAGTCCAAGCTTGAGAGAGAGAATTCGAAACTTTGAGAGGAAGATGTCTAAGCTTAAGAGAGAGATGTTAGGTAGTGATGATAACAATGGGGCAAAACTATAAGACAACAATATTGATGGAGGTGGAGTTAGAGTTGGCAACAACCAACCATATAGAGGGTTGACCGCCCATTTGATGTAAGGGGTAGCCTTCTATTGGACAGCTAGTCATCTATTAGGATGACTTTACCATCGTTGCATGATTCGGGTTTGCAATGTAGGAACATCTTCTGAGTATGTGTATCCTTCTTTGTTCCTGTCTTATAGTCTTATTTCATGTTACGGGATTATATATCCTGTGCACATTCATTAATACATTTTCATTGATTCATCTGCATCATTAGAATTAAGATCCATTTAGAGTCTAAATCTAGAGAAGAGGACTCTTTCAAAGAGAAGCTTGAGGATGCTTCCATTTTAGATGAGAGTTTTGTTGGTATAACCAATCTATCTTGTTCACCTATCCTAAAGGACTTAAATGTTTTAAGATGTAGGGTTAGTCTTTTTGATGAGCTTGCGCTCATATTTTCTTTTTTAAAAGATTGCCATATGTCACCCCCCTTAGGTACTTCTCAATTTTTAGTGAGCATTTTAGTAGTAGGTTTTCTCTTTCCCCTCATGTGGTTGAGAGTTATAAGATGTGTTTGAGTTATATTAGCCCAAATTCATTTGCATACTTCATTGGGTTCCAGCATCGTCTTCGGGAGTTGGGTTTTCTAATCTCTTTAGATTACTTTCATGCTCTCATCATAATAAGAAAGATTCTAAAGTAGCCATTTTCAAGTTTCTTTAGGCTAGGCTGTAGATTTTTCAATTGAGTGTCATCTTCTCAAGGGCCTTAGAAAGACTTTGTTTTTTCTTTCTTTTTCGTAAGAGATGAGGGTTGGTGGCTCCTCATGTATGAAGTAGTTCTCCTTCTTTAATATATTTATGAAAGGTTCATCATGATCTTTGAAAGCATTTTGATGAGACTAGATTATTCTCCTTTAGACATCACTTATATATTTTCTGCTAGTAATTAGCCAGCGTTCCAACTTTTTCATTTTGCTTGTGTGCGTATTCTTGCATTCATGACTTTTTCTCAATACTTATGCTTTTTTAATATTTATTTATGCCTTTGTTGAGATTAAGCTTCAATGACTTGTGGTATGGAAAATATTAACTTAGAAAGAATTTGAACTGGGAAGGCGAATGGCAATGCTTGCCAAGAGGCCTTCTTTGGGGTTACAGTATAGAGGATTGCCCTTAACTACCCATTGCCCAAGTCCTTTGCAAAGATGTTTGGGAGAGTCTTAGCCTCACCTCCCTATTTCGTTCCTTAGTTAGATGCAAACAGTAGTTCTAAGCTAGTGATCTTGGGACCAATGTTCAAAAATTAGATCATTCATTGAACCGAAAAACTTATCGGTTTACAGTTTACTAGTTCAACTATTGGTCGGACCGTAATTGAACTATAATTGAACCATATTGTCATAATTACGAGACAGACATATATATTTATATTATG
Source organism: Jacaranda copaia (assembly GCA_014898725.1). Classification (NCBI taxonomy): domain Eukaryota; kingdom Viridiplantae; phylum Streptophyta; class Magnoliopsida; order Lamiales; family Bignoniaceae; genus Jacaranda; species Jacaranda copaia. The sequence continues at coordinate 93,103 of JACGDI010005397.1, forward strand.
TATTACTTAAAAATTAACAAAATGCCAAAATATAAAAAATAAAGAGCTTACATGATTTTGTCTAATATTACAATCCAAATTTCACAATATATATTATAAATGATCACAATAATTTAAATATATCAAGTCTAAAGTTTAAAGTTGAGAGTGTGTAAATTAATTATAAGCTCTAAACTCCAAACTAAGGTTTTTTTTTAAACGTTTAGATAACTTGTGAACTGTACCTTAGCCTTCAAACTTTGTGTTCAAACAAACTATATATATAAATAAAACAAAAATTAAATGGAAAAAGTAGTCCGATTCAATTGAACAATGAATGGTTGATGGATGAAATGATTCACCGGTCCAACCGGTCAATCTGAACGGTTTTAACAAAATATGGTCTTTTTTTCAATTTTTCAATTTTTTGATAAAATCAGACCAATTTGCTAGTCAGTAGGCAGTCCAACCAACCAGTTCAATTCCATTTTTTAAACTATGCTTGGGACCACTTGGATGCCTACTTGGGACCTTGTTGCTATGACTTCTTGCCCTCTCCATTCTAGTAAGAACAAGGGGATGCTTTCTTATAGTAGTTCAAGGTAATTGTTGTTAAGTTTTCTTGAACTACAAAGATAATATCTAGCCTGGAAACAATCAAGTATAGCAAGCAGCCAATGAGTGTGCGGCATAGAAAGCATATACGCTCATTTAAATTAGTGAGAAGCTCGCCGTCAAAGCTTGTGAGTAGAACCTTCAGGACCATTGGAATAGTAATTGGCTTGCATCCAAGGAATCAGGTATTTTCTAAAAGTTGTAGAGTCTATTGCAGCTGTGACAAAGCAAGACGAGTAAAAGGCTAAGCAATCTCCCACCTAAGGAACTACTCAAGTCTTCCCAAATCTCTGAACTTAAAAAAATCACCAAGAACTTTCTTTAAATAGTTGATCGTTGAAATATTAGGGCCTGTAATAACAATGTCATCTACATATACCAACAAGGTAACAAATGATGAGTCTTTTCCTTTGGTAAACAATGAGTAATCACATTTAGACTAAACAAAGCCACGGTTAAAGAGTGTAGTGGAGAACTTATGAAATTACTGTCTAGAAGCCTACCATAGATAGACTTACGTAGCTTATGAACCAATTTCTAATGAAGAGTAGGTGAATTTGTATGCTTATGACCAAAAGAAACATCCATGTACACTTTCTCAAATAGAACCTTGTCTAAAAATGCATTATTCACATCTTGAACAAGGTGCCATGAATGAGATGCAGCCAATGCTAATAATACTTTAATTGTAACCATTTTTGGTACCAGAGAAAAGGTATTAAGGAAATCCACTTCGTCTTGTGTATAGCTTTGCAACAAACCTAGCTTTATACCTTTCGATAAAGCCATCTGATTTGAACATAACTTTGCAAACCCAATGATATCCAATTGGGTTTTTTCCTTGAGGTAGAGTAATAATTGTCCATGTGTTATTGGTTTCCATAGCATCTAATTAATTTTGCATGACTTTCCTCTAATGTGGTAACTTAATAGCTTGATAACGGAAGTGAGGTTCATAAGTAGAAAAAACATTGAGAACAAATTGATGATAAGTAGAAAAAAAAGAGTTGTGAGTCAACTACTGCAATATGGGATATTCAATAACTGCTGGAGGTGGAGCATCATGTTGTATGAGATAACAGTGAAAAGCTCTTAAATAGGATGGAGCCTTATGTGTGACCTTCAAAGGGCCTGTGGATGATCAGACAAAGGCACATGATCATCAAGAGATTACTTGGACGATAATGAAAGATAAATGTCTTCATGATACGGCATGAGTACAATTGAAGTCAAATGCTGTTGCTCAAAAAATAGGAATATAGACTTATGGAAAACCACATCTTATGAAACAAAAAACTGCTTGGTAACCAAATCATAGAACTTATATCCTTTTGTGCCATTATGATATCCAAGAAAAATGCACATGCGAGCCATTAGTTCAACCTTAAAAGGACTCTTATGTTGAAGTAAAGGAGATGGCATTGTATTGGTGAGAAAAGCCACTGTCAATACATATTCATTCCAAAGTGATAAAGGGACTTTGGACTAAAAATATAAAGCTCTTGCAATCTTCAATAGGTGTTGAAGTTTCCTTTCGACTATAGAATTTTGTTGTAGGCGTTCAACATAGGCCAACCGATGTATTAAGCCATTTGCAACAAAAAAATCATAAAAAGTAAACTCTTTAGCATTGTCTATTTGGAATGCCTTTGCTTTGGTGTTAAACTGAGAAAGAATCATGTTATAAAATCGTGGAAAGATAGTTTTTATATCATATTTCATCTTAAGTAGATAAAGCTAGGTAAAATCAGAATGATCATCAACCAAAATGCACTACAAGAAAATATGCTTTTTGTTACAATATTTTTTACTTCACTAAAAATAATGTAGTAAAAAAGAACTATTTGCTATGATTTTTCTGTTGTAGTATAAAATTTCAAAGATGTGGTAAAACCGATATTAAATACTACATTTCATCTTATCATAGCAAAAGATATATTTATTTACTTTGAATTTTTACGTGTGGTGAATAATATATTATATTTATTGCAAATTTACATAAACCATGGCAAAAAAGATAATTTAACACACTTTTTCATTAGTGAAGTTAAAACAACGAAATTTATGAAATTTGGTAGCAAAGATTCAGATCTTAAATCACAATTTTTCACTAATAAAAAGAAAGTGAAATATATTGAAAGCTATGCTTAGGATATTGTTATTTGCACTCCAAACTTTACTATTAGCACTCCAATTGATTTTCAGTCTATAGGAATTGACCACTATATCCCTTCTTTTTTTTTTCAAGATGTCATTTAACTTAAATTGTTGGACAATTATGTCCTTAGTTTACTATTTTTTGTCCTATTAAATATAATATTAGTACATTCTTGGCCTTGATTCATTTCATATCAAACTTGTTAAAGCACATAAAAATGAACAGATTATTCCATCTCTAAATTCAATCATCTCACTGAAGACATGGCTACGAACTTCAATAGGAAAATGAATGCATCACTATAAAATAGTATATTTTTGCACCCCAAATGTGGGCCTTGTTTTACTTCATAAAGATTGCTATATAAGTTATTTCAATTAGTAAATTAAAAAATGCATATTAATTTACCATCAAATAAAAAAAAAACAAAAAATACCATTACTTGCAAGTTACCCTTCACCCATGGTCATTGGTAATTGGTCCACTATCTCATATCCAATAAAAAATTAATAATTTTAACTATAAATAAATTTACCAATCCCATCATTACCCATTCTTGGATTACCAACAGGTGCTCATTTGCCAAGTCAATTAATATTTCATATTAAGTTGGACAAGTAGAAGTGGAATGTTTTCATACGTAACAAAGTTGAAAGTGATAATTGTTATATTAAAGGGTATATTTGTCTACAAATTAATATAAATGGATTTGAAAGTAAGTGAATATTTGGGTCAATAACCTAATATAAAAATTTAGAATCAGTGTCAATAACAAATTTTAGAATGCAAACAACAATACCCCTATGTTTAATCAATAATATTTAAGGTGAAAACATTATTTCAAATTATTATTTTTAAAAAATTAATTAATTAATTAATTAATTGAATTCTAAACTAACAAATAAAACCCTCCAAAAAATTCTCAATTACTCATGGTTCTAATTAATATAATTAGAGGTAAAATAGAAATTTTACTACAATTATTATTAAAAAATATTTGATTAATTTATCAAATACTTATTTTAGTTAGTTAGCAAAGTCCTTTAAAATAGTAGGAAAACCCAAGTTGGGAGAAAATAAAAATTTGCCTACAATAATTTTTACCATCAAAAAATAGATTAATTAGCTAAATATATTTAAATTAGCTAATTAGCAACGAAGTGGCCACTAGCCTAGCTAGTGGCATCATCTTCGCATACATAAATGTAAAGTTAAGAGTTCAAGTCTTCATAAACTCATGGTGTGCATGTGTATATATAAAAAAAGTAGCCTCAAAAGTCCCCAAAATAATTTTATTTTTACTAGATTTAATTGTGGTGAGAAATTATTTAAATATTTGTTACATTTTTTGAAATGTGGTAATTATCTACTATATACTACATTTTTTTAATTGTGGTGACAGATAGTGGTGTATTGAATAGCTTTTTTACCACATATTAAATTTGTAGTAATTAAAGATAATTTCGTAGCAAAAGACAATTACCACGGTTGAAAAAGTGTGGCTAAGGTTTTACCTTGCTTGCAATGTCTACGGCTAGAAAAATGTAGTACAAGTGTAGTTAATAACTTTTCTACACTTAATTACTATTTACTATATATATTTAACCATAGTAAAAAGTATATTTTTTTATAGTGGTAAAAAAGTATCTATGACTTATGTGGGAGGGTGTGTGAAATGATCCCGAGTATAAACATGTGTAAGAGAGAAAAAGGAGGAACTTTTGTGATTATTGCAAACAAAAGACAGGTATTTTTTGCTTTGCTAAAGGGCAAATATAACAAACTGATCCTAGATTATTACAACTTGAAAAAGACAGTTGAAATTTCATAGTTTCAAGTCTTTTAAAGAACGGATTTCCAAGGCTCTCATGCCATGTGTCAATATAGACTACATTCATAGTAAAATGAAGTGTAGTGGCAAGAACATAAAGACTAGCAAATTTGTTAGTCTTCGCAATCATCTCCTTGGTCCGTGGATCCGGAATCACACAGTGGTCACAGGAAAACAATAAGGTGAGCGTTGAATGCTGAAGTAGAGAACTAACAGAGATAAGGTCAAAATGAAATCCAAGGATATATAGAACATCTTTGAGGATAAGATGAGGCCCCAAAGTAATTGATCCAATAAAACCATTGGAAACCAAATCAAAATAGTAAATTTATTTGTAGTGGAAAGAGTCAATTTTTTATTCCTGTATTTTTGGTCAGTTCCTAATTTTCAATTAAGAAGGTAGTTGTTCCGAGTCTTTGGTCAATGTGGGTGTAGTGTATAGATAAGTTTACTTTATAAGTTTAGTAGAGTACGTAAGTCATACCTATGTAAGCCTATGATGGCTATTTCCTTGAAAATTAATATATTGAATTGGAGTGTTTCTTTTTATCAGAAACTTTTGTCCTACTATCTAAAGGTCTCTCTGCAACATTGTGGCATCAGAGCCACATTTCAGTCTTAACTAGGCAAAAGGAGAGAGAGAGAGAGAGAGAGAGAACACAAAAAAAGGATAAAGTGCTTTGCAATGGTAGCAAATAGGTTTTCGTCTTCCTCACAACCACTCATACTCTTTAATGGAGAGAAGTATGAGTTTTGGAGTATCAAAATGAAAACATTGTTTAGATCTCAAGACTTGTGGGACTTGGTTGAGCGTAGGTTTGACGATAAAGTAGATGAGACATCATGAGAGGTCGGAAAAAGGGATGCAAGAGCCTTATTCATAATTCAATAAGCATTGCATGAGACAATCTTCTTCGGAATTGCGGCAGTAAATACATCAAACAAGGCATGGTAGATTTTGAAGAAGGAGTTTCAAAGGTCCTCAAAGGCAATTACTGTGAAATTGCAATCTCTTCGTCATGAATTATAAACATTGTTAATGAAAAACAAAGAATTAGTCTAAGATTTTTTTGTCAAGAGTCAATGGAATTGTAAGTTAAATGAGGTCCTATGGTGAAGAAGTTAGTGATGAGATTGTAGTTGCAAAAGTTTTAAGAAGTTTAACTCCTACATTTGATCATGTGGTTACTGTAATCGAGGAGTCAAAAGATCTATCTATATTTTCATTTGAAGAACTAATAGATTCTTTGCAAGCTCATGAGGCTAGGATCAATAAGTCATTGGAGAAGAATGAAGAAACAACCATTCAAGTGAAGGAAAAAACGCAAATTCATAATGAGAAGTTATTGGAGTAAAGAACACAGGGCCGTGACAGACGTTCATTTAGAGGTAAAGGACGCGGTAAAGGCCAAGGTCAATCTAGCTAGTCAAGTAACCGAAAAAGTGGAGTGCAATTTTACAATTGCCACAAGTATGGCCATATAAAGCTAATTGTTGGTATAAAAATAATCAAGCTAACTATGCAAAAGAAGAAGAAAAATAAGAAGGCATGCTTTTTATGGCTCACTCTGTCACAACTGAGCATGAAGATAGTATTTGGTTTGTGAATAGTAGTTGTTCCCATCATATGTTGGGGCAAATGTTAGCATTCAAAGAGCTAGATGAGAAAAACGAAAAGCAATTATGGCTAGGAGATAATAAGAAAATTCAAGTAGAAGGCAAAGGTATTGGTGTAATTCATACTAGTCATGGTAAGACAAAACATATCAAAGATGTTTTGTTTGCTCGTAGTTTGGTACATAATTTGTTAAGTGTTGGGCAATTAATGGAAAGTGGATTTTTTGTCTTGTTTAATGATGGAATATGTGTTATTAAGAATAAAAAACTGAGTTAGGTCTTAGCAAAGGTTTGTATGGCAGAAAATAAAATGTTTCCTCTTAAAGTTTCAAATATTGAACATACTTTAGTTGTTGGAAATGATGAAGAATCTAAGTTGTGGTATTTATCTTATGGGCATTTGAATATGAATGGATTGAAAATGGTAAGTTAAATGAGATGGTACTCGATTTACTGAAGATAGAATTAGTTGAGACTTTATGTGAAGGATGCATCGATGGCAAACAACATAAACAGTCTTTTCCTATAGGAAACTCTTGACGAGCCTCTAGTTGTCTTGAACTTATACATATAGATTTATGTGGCCCTATGAATATAGAATCACTTTGTGGTACTCAATATTTTTTGTTGTTTACTAATAATTATAGTCGTATTAGTTGGGTATATTTTTTGAAGTTTAAATTAGAAAATCTTGAAAGCTTTAAAAAGTTCAAAGCTTTAGTTGAAAAATAAAGGGGTGATAAACTTAAGGTTCTTCATACTAATAGAGGTGGTGAATTTATGTCTCAAGAATTTAACCTTTTATGTGAAAAATATGGTATTCACAAGGAATTGACAGCACCTTACACACTAGAGCAAAATGGAGTAGCCGAGGGGAAAAATCAAATTGTAATAGAAATAGCCAAAAGTATGCTAAAGAGCAAGAATCTTCCAAATCAATTTTCAGCGTAAACAATCAATACTATAGTATACTTGTTGAATATTTCTCCAACAAAAGTTGTTATGAATCAAACACCTTTTGATGTTTGGAAAGGTAGAAAGCCATCTATAAGTCATTTAAGAGTTTTCAGATGTATTGCATATGCTCTAGTAAATTCCCAAAATCATCATAAGCTTGATGAGAAGTCTGAAAAATGTATTTTTGTTGGTTATTGCTCTTACTCTTAAGATTTTTGATTGTATAACCCCATAACTGACAAAGTGATTATGAGGAGAGATGTAGTATTTTATGAAAGCTCATGCTAGAAATAGGAAAACAATAGCGAAAAGTCTCAAACTATAGTAGATGATGAATTCCCACCTAGTGAAGCAACAACTCAGTCTCCGGATAGTATACCAAGGCACTCTTCAAGAGACTCTAATGATGAAAATGGTAGCGGCACTAGAATGATAACGCCTAACTTGGATGATTTGAGCAAGACTCCTCCACAAAGTTTAAGTCACTTGCAGAAATTTATGAAACATGTACTTTTACTTTGTTTGGTGCATATCTGACCAGTTTTGCAGATGCATCAGAAAAATAGGAGTAGATACGCACAATGGAAGATGAGCATAAGGCAATAAGACGAAATGAAACATAGTACTGGTGGATCTTCTAGATGGCAAAAATGTCATTAGATTGAAATGGGTATTCAAGACAAAAATAATGCTGATGGAAATGTGTTGAAGCACAAAGCGCAATTGGTGGCTGAAGGATTTCGCAACAACAAGGGATTGACTTTGATGAAATTTTTTCTCCATTTGCTTGCTTTGATATGGTAAGAATTCTTTTAGCCTTGACTGCACAATTAAAATGGAAGATTAATCTGTTGATGTTAAATATGCATTTCTTAGTGGTGATTAGAAAGAAAAAGTACATGTAGCTCAACCAAATGGTTTTGTAGTAAAAGGAAAAGAGGATAAAGTATACAAACTCAAGAAAGCACTTTATGGGCTCAAACAAGCTCCGTGAGTGTGGTATAACAAGCTGGATTATTTTTTTAGAGAAATAGGCTTGAAAGAAGTAAGAATGAACCAACTTTATATATAAACAAGGATGAGACATATGATCTTTTGGTAGTTTGTTTATATGTTGATGATATGATTTATATAGGTTCGTCTTACACTCTTATATGTCAATTCAAAACTTGCATGATGAAAAAGTTTGAAATGACAAACTTGGGCATGTTACACTATTTTCTTGCACTTGAAGTGAAGCAAGTGGAAGATGGAATTTTTGCTTCTCAAAGAAAGTATGCTGTTGATCTACTTAGAAGAATTAACATGTTTAACTACAAAGTGGCTACTACTCCTATGAATGTGGATGAGAAGCTACAACTTGATGATGTTATTGAGAAAGTAAATAGAAGTCACTTTAGAAGTTTAGTTGGGGGCTTGATTTGTTTAACCCATAGTCGTCCAGATATATCATTCTCAGTTGGAGTCATTTCAAGGTTTATTCACAATCCTACTAAGCATCATCTTGGAGTAGCTAAAAGAGTTTTGCACTATATTGCTGGAACTACAGATTTTGGGCTATGGTATTCACATAATTTTAATTTTAATTTTAATTTTAATTTGTATGGTTTTTCTAGCAGTGATTAGGCAGGATCATTGGATGATAGAAAAAGAGTCTCGAGAAATTTTTTTACCCTTGGTTTAGGAGCCATAACTTGGAGCTCAAAGAAACAATCAACGACAACATTATCATCATCCAAAGCCGAGTATGTTGCAGTAGCATCTTCAACTTGTCAAGCTTTGTGGCTAAGGAAAATACTCGGTGATCTTGGTCAAGAACAAAATGGAGCAATTGAAATTTATTGTGACAATATATTAGCAATTGCTACGACCAAGAATCCAGTATTTCATGGAAGATCAAAGCACATCAACATTCAAATCACTTCTTCTGGGAGCTAGTTATAAATGAACTAACTAAGCTGAAGTTTTGCAAAACAAAAGAGCAGGCAGCGGACATTCTCACTAAAGCACTTCCACCGGCAAAACATAATTATTTTAGGATGTGTCTTGGAGTCGGCAGTTTTGAATCGAGGGGGCGTGTTGGAAACTAATTCAAAATAGCAAATTTATGTGTAGTTGAAAGAGTCAATTTTTTATTCCTGTATTTCTGGTCAGTTCCTAATTTTTAGTCAAGGAGGTAGTTGTTCCGAGTCTTTGGTCAATGTGGGCGTAGTGGATAGATAAATTTGCTTTATGGGTTTAGTGGAGTACGTGAGTCATACCCATGTAAGCCTATAAAGGCTGGCTTATTTCTTTGAAAATTAATATATTGGATTGGAGTGCTTCTTTTTATCAAAAACTTTTGTCCTTTTATCTAAAGGTTTCTCTGCAACGTTAGCTTGTACGACTGACTTATTTGGCAAAGTGACTGAGGCATTTTCAATTGCTTGTATTAAGCTAAAATATCTCATATCAGAACATATTTGCGTTGATGCAACAGAATCTATCACCGACAAGTGAGAGTAAGCGATTGGAGATGTAAGAGAAATTGATATGCCTGCTGTCTATTCAGTTTATTGAAGAAGTCACCGGCGGTTGTTGGAGTGTCAGTGATAACTTAATTAACGGAGGATGACTGATGCGGATTTCCAATAGCATCCGTGGTTCGAAGCTTGAGCTTTGACTTGGACTTGGACTTGGACTTGTATCCTGGTGGATACCCATGCAAGTTATAACAGTTATCTATGGTGTATCCAAGCATGTTGCAGTGAGTGCAAAAGGGTTGGTCACGACGTTGCCGGGGATTAGGAATGGTGGAACGACGTGGAACAGAATTCACATCTCGAGTATGTTTTACTTGAAAAGCAACACTGTTACGAGTGTTTGAAGAAGAAGCGCCAATGCCTCGCTGACTTTCCTTTTGAACTACTAAGGCAAAAATCTTGTTTATGGGGAGGAGACACGGGGAGGAGACGATCCATGAGCGGTATTTGAGCATGAGCGTAAGCAAACGAATCATGTAATCCAACCAAAAAGGCCATAACATACTCGGACTGAAAGTATGCGGCAATAGTAGAAGAATTAGGACAGGTGCATGCTGGATGAAAATTAGAGACTTCATCCCAAACTATTTTCAGTTTGGTGAAGTCAACACCAACGGAATCATCCCCTTGAGTTAGAGACCGAAGATGGAAGATTCACGGTCCATTGCTCTTTTAATACCGTTCCTTTAGATCTATCCAAATAGCTGGGCAGACTCAGAGTAAATCAGACTAGCGGAGATGTCCTTTGAAATCAAATTTAGAATCCATGATAGAACCAAATAGTTTGTGGGAGTCCACATTTGGAAGAGAGCAGGATCATCAGGCGATAGACAAGGAAGGCTTCATCGATAAATCCAATCTTGTTCTTCACCGTGAGTGCCATAACCATCCTATGGCTCCAGGAGGCACAATTGTCTCCAGTTAAAGGCTGTGACACCAGCAAGAGGCTGGGACAGTCTGAGTGAGAGATGAAATACGGACTCACAATTGGACGAAGCGCTGCAGGACGAAGACATCAGCAAAGAAGATGGGAGAGAAATTGAGAGGAGGAAGAAACCTGCAGCGGAGAGCTATTTTACTCAGCCGATACCATATTATTTGTTCGAGAAACTAATATGGAAGAAATGATGTGTGTTAATTTATTATCTGAAGAGTGCTCATATGCATACACGTGCAGCAGTAATGAAATTACAAAAGATAAGACCTATAACTAATTCAAACTAACCGTACAACAAACTTAGCAGCTGAATGGATGATAAAATTTCTGAAAATAATAGGTCACATACACTTTGATGATCTTAATCCACGTTAGTTGTTGAGGAAAAAAAATAAAAAAATGATGTTTAATTTTGAAGTTTCTAACGACAAACCGCTTAGTCTTGCAAATGTGATTAAGATAAATTTCAAAGTATCTGATGATGGGCAGGTTGGTGTTAATAAACTAAATGAATCGAAACCATTAAAAGAGTCAGCTGAGAAAGAAGATTGCTGTGAAGATGACTTCCAACCAATTCAGAGAATTGGGCAAAGTTGTACTGTTACCTACTGGAATGAATGAAAGTAATTAAGTCAATAGCTAGGAATCAACATTTCAAAAGAATATTTCTTTTTGAGAATGTAATGGTGCTAGTAATCTTAAAATCTGATTCAGCCCACAATTTTTGCCAAGTCAGGAGGCCGCCGTGAAAAACTGAAAATCTCACCTTCATCTTGCGAGACTTAATTAAAATATTTTGTATGCTTCCCCAATATATTTTCACTTGAGTTAAGTTTGTTTGTGATTAAAAAAGAAACACATTCCAATAACGATTTTTATAATATGACTTTTATTACGTGTATATTAAAATACAGTAGAGAAGCCAAAGTATTAGAGCTGAATTAATTTTAAGAAATGACGTATTATCTTTTAAAAATTCAAAAAATAAAATTCATTGAGCTGTGTCAGAAATGTTGGGTCCTCTCAATTCTTGTAATTTATAAAATTGAAATTACCTTCTCTAAGATTTGTCCACTGTACAATTTGATCAATAACCTTGTACTCCCTTCCATGCCAAATTTATCCTTGCTGTCAGGCATTAAAAACCCTGAGATGGATCTAATTCTAACATAACATGTGGGTTTCTTTTATTTTGAATTGGAAAGGCCTTTTGGGTCTTGAGGATGCTTCAACTTGGTGCAATCATTGCCTTTCCATGGTTGAGATCACACGAGAGCCCGAATCAAAGAACTAATGGGATATGGCTTATGGGAGTTGATTAGGGAAGGTCCGCGCGCAGCTGAAAATTTAATTCAATACTAAATGTCAGTGACTTTTGTTTCTTATCTTTTAGAATATAAATATATTAAGTTTTTGTCATTTGGGGGAAAAAAAAACATGTGATATGTAAATAATAAAAATATATAGGACATAAAAAAAATTTATTATTTTTTTAATATTTCTGTTGCGCATGATTCTTGAATATATAAAATATTTTTAAGTATTACATATTATATATGCGATGTTGTCACATTCATTATACTAAAAATTAGCACGCATTAAATATATATATTTATTTATAATTTGCTTAATTATGAAAATATCATTCACATAAAATAAATATTTTATAGTCCATTACCATAGCAAATAAAAAAATTCAAGATTCATCAAATTATGAGGTTATCTTACAAAAATAGAAGTTTTAAAAGGTATAGCAATTATTTGGATGTTGTACAACAATTATAACTCAATTTTATTGAATGTATAAGGTAAATAAAATAATCAAATTGGGTTACATTTGAAATTTAGTATCATAACTATATATATATATGTATGTATGTATGTATATGAATTTTTAATTTTATCGTCGATAAAATATTTTTGGTTTCATTTTATAAAAAAATAAAGAATAAAACTTGTAAAAATACACAAATAACTTCCACTTTAAACACAAAATAAACTTCTTTTTTATAATAATACAGATATAAATTAAATCTCTGAAGTAGTCTTGAACATTCTGGAAAAACATTGGTGTATAATTGACTAAATCTCCAGAACCAATTCGTATAGTAAACAAATTTCAAAGGGTTTTAAAGTTTTTTCAATCTCACAAAAAAAGATGTTTGACTGTTGTAATCAAGTTTTCACTAATTATATTTTTCAAGCATTGAATAATTTTTATCCATCAAAATTAGGGATGAGAATGAGTAGATCTGGGACGAGTTTGCCGAAACCCAAGACATGCCGTACTAATTTTTTTATAGACCCAAAATACGACCGGACTCCACCCAAATCAACTCTTAACGGATTGAACCTATTAAAGCCACTAAACCCGCTTCATACCTTTAAAGAATCAAAAAAGAAAAAAAAAGTTAAAAGATAATATCATCATTTTATTAATAAAATATTAATTATCTAACAAATTATATGTGCACATTTTCATTTTCAAAAAGTTATAAGTCACAAACATCATTATTATTTATACATACATATTCAATGCATGAAATATTTATTATGACTATTATTACTTTTATATAAAGAATATATATACATATACACACATGTATAATATTCACTTTATTGATACTTATATGAATACATATTACATTAATACATCTATAATAAATAAAGTTATACATAAAATATTATAACGAAGCGGATTTGGGGTAGGTTCGAGTTTAAAAACTAAAATTCCACACCCATCCCAAGATCCATCTGTACTTTCAAGACCAACCTCGAATGAGGCGAGTTCAAATTGGGTCCAAATAGAATCCGAATATTTTGTCATTCCTAAATTCAAAATTGGAGTCTTCTACTTAACGTAAGCATTGAGAAAAGGTTTCATAATTATCCCATAAAATAGGGGTAAATTCTTTTTTTACCCTCTTTATATTAATCAATTTGTACCATGAATTTTTAAATATATTAATTTGATACTTAAATTTTTCAAAGTGTGCCAAATGTGATTTATTTGGCCAAACTTACGTCTAAGACAAAATCATATTCCCATCCACCTCCTCTAAGATTTAGACTTTTGACTTTGGCCCGCTACCGTTTGAATTTTTCGTAAATATCTCTTCTTAGTATTATTTGATGAGATACTTTTACAAAATTTAATTATAAAACCAACTGCCCATCCCTATATTTATGAAAAAAGAAAAGAGAACTTATTAATAACTCATAAGAAGTAATTATTTTAATGATGCATGCTATAGAAAAAAATTAGTGAAATCAAATTTAAACATTATAGTGTTTTTTTTTCAATGATAAGGAGCATGGAGTGATATGTTGTTCTACATGAAAAGTAAGTACGAACATTCTACAACTTTAAAATACATATTTTTTTAAAAAAATATTTTAGTCCGGATATATGTGAACTAGCATTGTTCCTGCACTAACTTTTTAAAAATATTATATATTAATATTACTGTGAATCATAGATATAATTACAAAATAATTTAAAAATAAAAATATCAACTAATGAGTAAAATAAAATCTTACACTGACATATAAAAATTTAATATTTGAAAGATTGAAACATGTAAAGATATCAAATAACATGATGTCTTATATACATAGTTCTAGCATGTGCCCAGTACAATGCACCAAAAAGAATTTTAATATTGAAATAATGCATTTTATAAATAATATTTATTTTACTTCATGTGAATAAGATGAATTGTAATTATTTTTAGTATTTAAAGAAACAAAATCTATTCCTAATTAAATAAAATATTATAAATATTTTAATTTAAAAATATTATGTTCGAAGATAACATAAATAAGTTGTGAAATATGAAGAATTGCTAACTCTAAGTTTATAAATTATACAAAAATATTTGAAATAATAAAATTTAGAAACATAAATGAAAGAATTAAGAAAATAAAAGTAGAGTAGAATATTTAACTAAATACACTTATACATAAATATTTTGATATGATAAATAAGCAAACAATTTTTTTAAAATATAATTTTTTTTATATGATTTCTTGATGATGTGAAAGTTACAATTATAATTTTCATGAGATTTGATATTTTTAAATGTTAAATATTTTTTGTTAGGGTAAATATGTGAACCTCTTTATACTTCATCTATAAAAATAACTTACATCAGGTTATTATTTGATAAATAATTCAGTATGTAGCTTGTAACATTCAATTTTTATAAACCAAAATATCTCTTAATATTCTATATAACTATGTTAAGTAAAATTTATTTACATATGTAGTTATTTTATTATTTCTAAAATTATCAAATAATATATTTTATGTACATGAATAAAATAATAAATAAATTTTCACTATTCAATTTAAGATAAAATATCACTCTCTCATATATAAGTTTCTTTTATAAATATATAAATGTGTATAAATAATTTAATGGATACTTACCTTCTATGACACCCTACTCAAGGTAATCTCAAGCTAAGGGATTGAAAATAATTCAATCTTAATTCTGAACCTGTAATACCAACAATAGACCCATAAAATTCTTTAAAAACATCAATATACCATAAGTAGTGGAAATCTCATCTTAGCCATTTCTACAAAACATTAGTTCTCATGCCAAGGTTCAATTCTTAGACATTCAACAAAATATGTACACATCCTCAAGGTAGCCTTATCAACCTTGACATATCTTAACATCTTTAAGTTCACATATAACATTCTGATAACCCATATACACATGAGCACATCTAGTCTATTGCAAAAGAAGTATCTCTTCATTCCAAATAAGAACTTTACAATCTTACTCAACCCTAGTTGCAAAATAATGGAAATGGGGTAAGTCCAATATACTTAGTGAGGAATAATATATCAAGCAGTAACAAAACCTATCAAGAGAAGAGCATCTTATTAGATTTAAAATTAACAAGCAATACAAGTACAGTTACGAATCAAGCAAGAACAAGAATAGCAAACAAAAAACTCTCCTGCCTTATTGCTCCAAAAACATATTGCAATCAAGCAAGAAATGAGTACAGAAAAGCAAGCTTTTATAGTATATGCATTCTAATAGAACGAGTCAAGACATGCATATCAATTCAACTTATACTAGTCAAACAAGAACTTCCAAAGCATAACAGCTCAACATACAATTAGTGTGCCCATACAGACTATATGACACATTGTGAATTCCTAAGCAGACTGCTTAATATACCACCGATATCTAAACAAGATGCTTAGTGTATCGTGGACACCCAGACGAACTGCAAAGTGTATCCCATATATCCCATCATTCTATATAGGATTGGCACTCGACCGAAGTACTATCTCCATCAAGCACAATAGTACAACATGTACCAATCAAGCAATCAAATTTGCCAACGAGGTAAGATATGAGCAACTAACAAGTACAGTCAAGCCAACTGGCTAAATGATAGGATACAAACAAGCAAGTATGCTGACAAGGCATTTAATAATAATTCAAGATAGAAACTAGTACCAAATAGTGACAAGTATTGATCAAAAGTATCAATCACGATAGATGGGAGTTCTGGGCACCAGAACAAAAAGAATGACTCAACAGAGTGAACTAAGTAATAACCCTCATAAGGGAATATCAATCAAGCAATCGATTACAAACAAGTACACAATCAGGTACAGATTTCAACAAAATGAGCAAGTATGATTCAAATAATTGTGAGCAAGTACAATTAAGCAAGTTGACCCTTATAGGGGTTACGCCACAAGAATAGATAAGTATAGCAAGGTCAAAATGGCAAACTCTCACCTTTGTTATCTTAGGAATACACCCTTAAACAACAATTCATTAGTCCTCAGGACCTACTTCTTCGTCACCTAACCAAAAGAGCATAATTATAGTCAAAATCCATGTTTGATTCAGAATACATCATTATCGTGTTTATCATAATCCAAATCACTAATTATCCTATTAACATGATAATTAAATGCTTAAATAGTACTATCATCCCAATAATGGCTAATAAAATCAATATCATCCAAATAAGTCTCAATTTTCATATTTGTTTCATTTATCAAAATACTCTAGTCCTTACTTACACAATCACTCATAATATTAACTCAAAATCACAACAATTGCTAAATTCTTCATAATTAACCTCAACGATATCATTTAGGTCCTATTATTCACAAATCAAGATTTAATTGCTTATTAAACTCATTAAACCCAATTTAGCATATAGTACAACATATCCTGGACAACAATTATAATATTTCAACCATACATGGTCCTAGTATATATATAACCCACGATAAACTCATTCTTGCTAAGATACAAGATTCAAACAATGCAATACAATATGTGTATATATAACCAAATCCTTTCTAAATATTTTACCCATGAATCACCTAATCGAAACCTCAAATTCAACAACTAAAGCTACCGTTACAATCACCACGTCGAGGAGAAGATTCTACCTCAACTCGCCGCTATGCCGCCGCCGCCAGAGTAATTCAAAGTTACTACTAAAATGCTTCCCTCGAGCTCCTGAGTCCAATGATACTATCAGATTCAAATTTCACAACCAAGAACATGATCAACTAAGCTCAACAACTTCAAATAAGTTTCCTCGCCACCACACTCCAATCACCATTTTTCATCGCTGCCGCCATGCCTCTCACCCATGCAAGGCTATTTTCAGCTTCCTTGCATTGAGAGCTTCCAAAATCTCTATCAAAACCAATTTTTGGACGTGGCTCCGCCGTGCTCATCGAGGCCTGCCGTTGCTAGCCTTTAGCTCACCGTTTTTGTTGACCTATCGCCTGTACTGTCGTGTATATAGGGTGAGAGTGTAACTGATAGTGAGGGGAGAAGGTTTATTGGTTTGGTTTGGAGGAAAGGTGGCCACCGGCAAGATTGTGATGATTAGGTGAAGGAGTGAAGAAGAAATAGGTTAAATGTGCAATTTGCTTTGTTTTATAAATTAAGGTTTTTTTGACTTTTAGATTTGCCCCAAAAATTTTCGAATAACTTGAATTGAGTCCTGCCAATTATTTAGAATTATAGCTGAACCTTAGTTGACTTAGGGCCATCCGTGCAAACCCCACATTTCCCCAATTTAGTGCGATTAAGTCCTCTATAATTATAAATTGGCCCTAAAAGTTTCAAATAAGATTAGATCAAGCTTGTTAAAATTATAAATTGACCACGAAACTTCTAAAAATAATTATTTAGTAAAATTCATAGAAATAAAAATAATGGTGATAAATATAATAGAAATCAAGAAAATCCTAAGGGTGTTACACTTGCAGTCAAATGTTTCTGATCTGACATCATTAATCCATGTAAAAATATTTTTTATATATTATTATAAGCAAAAATATTAAAATAAAGTAGGAGATATAGTTATAAAATTATTTAACTAAATGTATTGAAAAATATAAATATTGTTATTATTTGATATTTAAGTAGTCATTTATCAAGCTTTAAAAAATTTTCAATTGGATAAGTTATAAATATGTCCCATATAAAAAACCTTATTTCAAATAACTAAAAATGAGTTACTCTAGTATATTGCTAAAAACCTAAAATTATTTTACTTAATAATATAAAAATAAATTTCAAAGTTTGTAGTTATTGTAGGAAGTAACTTTCTATATTTGAAACATTCTTCATATTAAATTATTTTTTATGTTCTATATATAAAGGTTTTGTCCAAAAATATTTTACATATCTAAAAGAATTTTTGTAAAAATAATTAAATTTTAAAGATTTTGATAAATTGAGCCCTTACATATTAGTTAATTTATTATTATTCATTTCTCCAACTTCTAGCTCTTTAATAAATATTATAAATATTACTAAATATATTTTGAATTTCAGATAAAAGAAAATTAAAGATAAGATACAATCATATTTACTAGAGATAATAATCAATAACTAATAAAAAAATTTTAATTAAATTACAATCCTCAAAATTCTAAAAATTTACAATTTGATCTAAATTGAACAATTAGAATGAAAATTGCATAATGGTGAATCCCATATCATTATACTATATATAATAATATAGATGTTATAACAATTCACCAAGTGGATGACATACTGCTGAGTACAAATCCCATTTAAATTGCGGAATTTATTTGCACTAGTCTAGTTGAAGGCACGAAAAGCATACGAATAATTAGTGCGGATAAGAAAAAGTATATACTATTAGCTAGCTGTACCAGAAGGGCAAGTGAATTCATGTTCCGCAGGTACTGCTCCCTCTGCCCTCATTTTATCTTCTTAAGGTACTACACCTCTGAGAAGATGAATTTGTCATTCTGTCAAATTAAATTTAAAGGTAATTTATGTCCAATAATTCTTTATTTCACCGGCTAGGAAAACATTCTCCCATAACATTCCCTAAAACGAGGTTATCTAAAAATTTTGAATATATTTAGGTTATTAATCATAAAAGTAATTATCGGAAGTTAGTAATTAATATCATATTATTATTTTAATTAATAAAATAATTATTCTTTTAAAAATGTAAATTTTTATTTCTTAAAATGTGAAAAAAAGAAAGAAAGAGAGAATCAGAATTTTAGTATACCGAGAATATATTGCCAGATGCCAGCTAGGCAGCTTCGAGATTTACATGCATGCCCTTGTCTAGACTGGCTGACGAAGGAATCAATTAAGTTACTTAGTTACATGAACGAAAAAGCTTGCATCGTATCGTGGCACTCAATCTTGAAATAGATGATCATCATTCATTTAATGCATAATAATCTATTTCTATCCATCAGAGTTGATGGGCAGACGGTAAATTTTTGTCAGTATTGTTATTTGTACTTCAATCGATTTTTAATTTAAAGAATTGATCATTATATTTTTTTATTTTTAAAATATCATTTAATTTAAATTGTTGAGCAATTATATCCTTAGTATATTATTCTCTGTCTTATTAAATATAATTTTGATTCGTTCCTAAAATTGATTCATTTCATATCAACTTGATTGAGCACATAAAAAATGAATAGATTATCCAATTTTTAAATTCAATCATCTTACTAAAGAGATGGTTTTGAACTTCAATAGAAAACTGATAGCATTATTACAAAATAGTATACTTTCACACACCAAATGTGGGTTTTGTTTTTATTTATAAAAACTACTGTGTAGAGTTATTTTAATCAAAAAAGTAAAATAAGAAAGAAAAGAGCATTGCATCTTATAATTTAGACCTGGCAAAAAATATCCTCACCACAGGTACACAAAAAAAAATGCAAATAATAAGCATCATTTTCTCTACCCAATAAAATATATATAATTTTACCCACCGTTTAATTACCAGCCACTTTTTGACTTAATCATAAGTAATTCGTGAATAACTATATATATATATATATATATATATTAAATTTTTCTTTAATTCTCACAAATAATTTAGGGGATATAACTTATTTTTCTATGATAACAATAATGTATATGTGGCATTTAAATTTTAAATTCCAAAATCTTTTGACATATAATAGAATTTAAATTTGAATTTCGAAATGTAATATAACTTACGATCGATAGATGCTTAAACATTTAAATTGTACTTTTCAAACTAAAATACTTGGCATACTTTAAGTTCTTGTTCGATGTAATATTTAAAATTTGTAGCCTCTTTTATTAGTTGTATTTGCGTAATTTAAAATATATATATTAATTTACCAGCAAGTATAAAAAAATATTAAAAATACCAGTACCTGTGGGTTGCTCGTCACTCATAGCCATGGGTAGTGGCTACTATTTTGTATACAATAAAAAAATAGATAATTTTACTTATAGGTAAATTTATCCAACCCATCATTAATTACCCAGTCCTGGATTATTCACCGGGTACCTATTTACCAAATCTATTGCTATTTCATTTTAAGTTGGACAAGTTGAGATAAAATGCTTTCATGAGTAACAAAATTGAAAATAATTATTATTATATTAAAGGGTATATTTGTCTTATAAATTAATATAAATTGATGTGAAAAGTAAGTGAATAATTTTATTAATAATTTAATATAAAAATTTAGAATGAAGTGCAAATAATAAATTTTAAAGTACAAATAATAATATCCAATTGTTGTATATGTTTATGGAATCATAAGCAAGTGTGCTAAAAAACCGGTAACCTTCCCACTCGTATTTTCCACCAAACTGGACACCATTTAAGGCTCAAAGAAGTTATATATTTATTGTAATAAAAAATACTTAATATTCTAAAAAATTTCAAATATTATGAAAATTATAGTTGCAATTTTTACATTATTAAAAATCATTGAAGAAAAAACTTTATAATTTAAAAAATCATTTGCTTATTCATCATGTCAAAATATGTATGTCTAAATATATATAATTTAAAAGCGTATTTAGTAAATATTCTTCTCTATTATTATTAATTTTTTCCTTTATTTCTTTAAATTTGTTATTTTAAATTTTTATATAACTTCCAAACTTTGAGTCAGCAATTCTTGATATTCAACAATGTATTTAAGCATGAATTATCTTCAAACATAATATATTTAATTAAAATATTCACATGAAATAAAACAAGTATTAATATAAAATAAATTATTTTAATATTAAAATTATTTTTAATGGATTGCATGGACACATGTTAGGAAAATATATGTTCAGGTGATAGGATCAATTTAAATAGTCCTTAAAATTAAAAGATTTGACTTAGATTTAACTGGTTAAGAATTCTACTTGATATTTATGTGTGTATATATAACGGAATATTTTTCTTAAAGATCATATATGCTAGCAAATTATATAACAATACATAAAATTTACTTATTAAATAATTAATATGAATATAAAAAAAATTAATTTGAATGGAAATTTCCCTTCAAATTAAATCACCCCATAGTATTCAAATGTGAGTATGTTCCAATCAATCGTAGTCCATTTGTTTTTGTTATTTGGGCTCATTTTCATTTTTTACTGAAAATGAAAACATAGAATCACCAACTTTTCCTCTATTTTCACAGATATTTTCATTGTCAAAATATTCTTCCAAACAAACTTTTACACTATTTCTCCATTTTTACTTTTTATTTTTACCTACTCGCATTTACACAACTTTTAATACAAAAACTTTATATTTTTCAAATACAATTTATTTTCAATCATATATAATTATTACATTTTAAACAAAATACTCAAATATAATTGTATTTTCAAAAACACATCTATAGCTAACTTTTCATTAATCCTTTTTACTAGCAAATGAAAATACCTTAGAAAAAACAAATTCAAACGGCTAAGGTTATCAAAATCAAACCCAACCCAATGACCTAACAATGACCCATATGAAAAAAAATCAAGTTTGGTTTTAATATTTTTGGGTTCAGGTCAAATTGAATAGAACCTAAAAATGACTTGAGAAAAAAAAAATAAAGTTGGGTTGATTTCGGATCAACCAGCTTAACTTGAAAAAAACAAGCAGGTGACCTAACAACCCAATAAACCCGACCCACCTAAAAAAAATTGACTAATTAAAATAAAATCTTAATATATGTCCAAAAATCAAAATTTTAAAAATTCAATTACTGAACAATGGTTTGTTATTTTTTTGTATTCAAAGTATTCATGGACATGACAAGTTTTAAAGTTTTTATAATCCTTAGATTTTAATGATTATGCTGAATTTTAAATTTTATTATAGATCAAACTTCTACTCAATTATAATGTTTAATTTATAAATGTGAAAAATAAAATAAATAGACCAGGTTGGGTCAATTTTATCAAGTTGGATTAGGTTGGATTGGATCAAATTTATCATATTGTTGGATGACCTGATTAAAGATTAAATCAACCTAAACCTGACATGATCTTTTGCCGGGGTCAAATTAGAATTGAACATTTTCGGTTTAATATCGAATTGTATTGAATTTAAGTTGAATATTTTTATTATGCTCTTACCACAATCCAACTCAAATCCACCCAATTCATTCGAGTTGACACCCCTAAAACGGTCGCTTGGTGTTAGAAATTAAGAACCGAATTGACACCCCTAAACGGCCCCTTCGTGTTAGAAATTAAGAAGCAAGTTGGTTGGGACACCATCTGACCAAAACGTGAAAATCGTCGCTCAAACCTACTGTGAAGTACTACTGTGTGGGTGCGGAATTGGACGGCTGGACGAAATAGGAACGTCGTCAAAATCATGTCAGTCGGAGGCTTTTAACGCAATTTGAATTTCTGACAGCAACAGCGACAACAACATTGTTCAACAATCTCAATTTCAATTTCTTGATGCATCATATCAAATGGATATGCGCATGCCTCCCTGCCTGACACCTGATCCGCTCTCACCAGTCCACTCTAATGCCCGCCCATTTTGTAATTCTCGACTATGTTATCACTTAATACTTCATAATTATTAACTTCTCTACAAGGTATAACTGCCGTTTTATTAAATCTTATAATCAAAATTTAGACAACAATTAAAAGTTCTCAATTTTAATGTATATTTATATTATTTTTTTAAAATTAATATTCGAAATATTAGTTGTGTCATATTATTGATCTAGGTCATATAATTAAAAAATGTATGATTTTGATTCAACTAAAATTTATAAATATCATTGATTCAAATTCATTAACTGACGGAGGAACTTATGAGTAGGGGTGCCTTCATTATCATTAAGCAAAAAAAGTTATTTGGAAAAAGAAAATTATTTTTTCAGAAAATATTGGTAAGCATATATTTGGCAAAGTTTATATACTTCTTGAAACATTTTATGTTGAAATAAATAAGATGTCTAAAGTACCCCTCGTATTCCAAATTTATGTTTTTTTTTTCTAAAAATTACAAAATAAGACTTAATTCCTAAATTAAAATTATTCCTTTAGAAAATTATTTGTCAATTGAAGTGATAACCCTTTTCTGAGGGTTTGAGGAGAGGGAGGTAATAGATCATTTAGTAAGAATTTTAATAAGTAAGACTTCCAAAAATAATGTAGGACCTTGTAAGCCTCTTAAAAAAAATTAATTGCACTCTGTTATTCAATATCTTGATAATTAAATCTATATAGTTTTAATGTTTAAATTACAAAATTAGTATTACTAATACTATCTAAGCTCTATATATAATTTATTTTATTCATACTTCATGTACTTATCAGAATCTTTATTCATTATAAGACCTTATAAGTGACTCTCTTTAAATCAAATTCATATGAATTTGATCGTTAGGAAAAGAAATATGTATATATATATATATATATACTAACTAAAAACTCATTAAAATAATTTTTTATATCCCAAAAATTCAACAACATATTTTCACATGCCGAAAAGTTAACAGATAATTTTTTAATTAAATTACCCTTGATTTGCTTAGCTTAAGAAATTGAAGGAGTAAATGTTGGATTTTGGACTCTAATATACATATATATTATTATTGATAATAATTGTATGTAATTTGCTATTGTAATATATATATATATATATGTGTGTGTGTGTGTGTATTAATAATAATTATTATTATATGTAATTTGCTATCATAAAATAAGGATTGGCCCGAATTAAAGTGATCTAATTATTAGGTCGGCCTAAATTATCTTACAAAGTATGGGCTTATATGGTCCCCATATTATGCGTATCATTCTTTTTTGATATCCCATCATTAGAAAATAGAGAGTAATTTCCCCCAAACTTCATATGTACTAATTTGGAAGGTCAATAACCGCAAGACTCAAAGGATTTCATCGGTAATCATGAATCTAGGTATGCTTCCGCATCTAAATTGATTTCAATAATTTAACATGATAGTTCTTGAGTTTTATGTGATGGATTTTATAGATATAGTTTAATTCTAACAATGAATTCTAATGAGAATCCTCAAGCTAGGTAATAATTCAACATGATGCTGCTTTGACGCGATAGAGCCAAATAGGAGTTCTAGAGGAAAGGTATCTACTGTGCTTCTTTTACTCCAGTTGAAACTTGATAGAGTATAGTGATCGCGAGGGGGTTGAATTGAAACTTTCTACAAAAATGTTGACATTTTTTGTTATTGGAAGATCCAAAGAAAAGATTGATAGAAATAATACTTAAAATAAAGAAGACGCCATTATTTATAGTGTTCCCGAAAACCTACATCGCTACCTAAATTTTCTCCAAGAAAATTAAGCATTGAAAATATTAAAAAATGCCACTTAAATAATATTATAATAGTAATTTTATATTTAATGACATTTTTAAAAGTGCCACTTATAGTAGTATAATTAAAGGTTAAATGTCACTAAATTACCTTTGTTTTCGCATTAACAAAATACAACAAAAATTGCATCAAATGTCACATTATAACATCACGAAAAATACATTAAGCAACAAGTCAAATGTCAAAGTGCCACTAAAAATTATGTTAAATAACATGCTAATATGTCACTAAAAATTGCATGTAGTGGCAAGTTAAAACATTACAAAATCCTATAAGTGACAAGGTAACATGCTACAAAAAATTACACAAATGGCATGTTAAAATGTCATAAAGATACTTTTAAATGAAATATTAACGTACTACAAAAAATACATATAGTGATGTTAAATTACAACAAAAGATTCCTTTAGATAACATATCAACATATTGTAAATTAAAATTAATTAAACAACATGCTAAATTAAGTAGCAAAAAATTTTTTTTTGAGTGACATCCTAATCTGCTTCTAGCACTCCATATATGAGATTCCAACATGCTCCAATTGCTTTATACAAGACTCAAACCTACAATATTTTATTTGAAAAGTTGTGAGTCTACCATCAAGCCACCCACTAAATGTTCATTATAAATATTCAAAAATATTATTATATTTTTGTATTTTCAAAACATATTTTCTCTATTATTTAAATATATGCTAAAAATTAGTATATTAAGTAATATATTTCAAAAGGTTTGAGACATTAAATTTAGAGATAGAAAATACCCAAAAATATAATATATATATATATATATATATATATATAGATGAGGAGAAAAAATGGGCAAAAACTTCAATTTTTTATACTTCTTAAAAATTATGGTTGATTTAATTGACACATTAAAATTATATTAATGAGATAATTTAATCAATACATTATGATAAGATATAAGTCATATATTTTATAGTTATTAAAAATTATATATACCTTATCTATTTTTGTGTGATATTTATTTCATTTCACACCATAACTAAATTATGAGTTATATATATTTTTTAAAAAAATAAGTATTGCCATTGAAATGCCTTTAATATATAGTTGTGTTAATAATTTCAATAAAATTACATTTTTATAATATTTATTAATCAATTATTACTAAGTATTATGTTATAGTGGCATTTTTCATTACTATCACTATATCACTTTAATATATTACTATACTGTAAAACAACATTAAATTAGTGGTACTAAATAATTTTCGACATCTTTTATGAATGATACCATAAATAAATATGAGTAGTATTTGTTTAAGAAAAAAAATAGTGACAGTACTTAAATGCCTTGCAAATATATTTATGTTGGCATTTTCAATCAAATGTCACTATTTTCTTTATCACTCACGAATTAAATACTACTAAATATTGTATGACAATGATATTTTCTAACAATTGTCACCATATTACTTTTTTATGTCATTGCGCTATCAAATTTCACTAAGTTAATGTCATTAAATATTTTGTGATATTTTTTCTAAGTGACACCATAAATAAATATGAGTGACATTTTTTGAAAAAAAAAAAAAATAGTGGCACTAGTTAAATGGCTTCAAATTATATTTTTGTTGGCATTTTTAATCAAATGCCACTCTTTTATATGTCATCTAAGAATCAAATGCCACTCTTTTATATGTCATCTAAGAATCAAATGCCACTAAATATTTTATAATAGTGGTATTTTTTCCCGACTATCACTATGTTACTTGTTTGTATCATTACACTATAATGGCTTCAAATTATATTTTTGTTGGCATTGTTAATCAAATGCCATTATTTTATATGTCATATAAGAATCAAATGCGACTAAATATTTTATTATAGTGGTATTTTTTTTCCCAATGATCACAATATTATTTTTTTGTGTCATTACACTATAAATGCCACTAAATACTTTATAGAATTTTCCTTCAAATGACATTCTAACTATATATTAGTGGCATTTTTTTAAAGAAAAAAAAAGTGACACTAGTTAAATATCTTCGAAATACATTTATCTTGGCATTTTCAATCAAGTATCACTATTTTGTTTGTTATTTAATAATCAAATGCAACCAAATATTAAATTATAGTGGCATTCTTTTACAGTTATGATCATTGTAACATCCCAAATTCTAAAATCATAAAATATTACAAGATGAAAAATCGATAAATTTGGCTAGAATTTTGGGCTGATTTAATTACAATTTAGAATTAAATATTTATAATTGAGAGTTTGGATCACAAATAAAAGGACTTGATTTCACAAAATTATAAAGTTTAGGGGGTTAATGTGGGGAAGTTAAAAGTTGGGGGACGTTGTAATAATTAAATTTGGGCTTAGTTAGCTAAAATCAAGAAGTACAGGGGTCAATGTGTGTAAAAGTAAACTTTAAGGGGGCTAAATGGAAGACTAGGAACTGGATTGAAAAGCAACTAAAAGCCCAAGGGTGTAATCAAAGTCGATCAAGAAATTTTAGGGTCAATTTGTAAGAAGCTAAAAGTTCTTTCTATATAGGTTCCTAAGGATGGATTCTTTTCTAATTTTCATAAGTGGCCCAAACCTTACATCAATGACGAATCACTAGAGATTAACCATACAGCCTAAAACCAAAACCAAAACCATTACTAGACTTATCTCATCACAACGAACAAAACCATACTAAAAACTTCTAAAAACAACAGATGAAATCATTAAAAAATGAAGCCGATAGTAGGCAACAACAGAGGTAGTGGTTTTGCCACTTTTAGTGGCGGGAAAGGGCTAGAAGCAAAGTGGTTCTGGTTGGAATCCTATGGGTAGTGTGATGGTGGAGTCAATTTGGTGATTCGAGTAGTGGTGGTGTGGCTACATCGAGTTAAGACTCTACAACCATTTTTGGCTTAATTGAATGGTCAAACTGTGGTCGATTGAGAAATTGTTGAGAGGTTTTGTTTGCCTTAGCGAGATGCGCCCGATAGTGGCAGCAGTCTCCATCTCCAGCGGCAGCGTGTGACGGCAACTTTGGATAATGAATTCCAAATTTTATCTCAGACTTATCTAGGCTATTCTCAACTTAGAACTGGATCTCAATTCAGCCTAATTTGGGTAAATTTCAATAATTGAATTTTAATTTGATTAAATTATTGAATGTAATTGAATTTTTGGATAAAGTTAACTGTGACTTGAACTACGATTGTTGAACTACGATTTAGTTTAAGGTTATAGATTAATCTTATAATTAATATAGTATTGAATTCAGTTAACTCGAAAGAATTATCATATTGTTGTTGGGACTTTAAATAAGATTTTAACAACTTATTTACCAACTTGTCAAGTTAAGGACTATGATAGATAATTGCCTTGCATTTCAATGTGACATGGAATTTGAGAATTATGAATGAGCAGTTAGGGTAATTGAGGAATTTGACAAGGATGTTAAAGTGTATTAAGAAATATGATTCAAAAATCAGCACAATATTGGTTTAGGTTATTTTATACTAAGCCTTAAGTTGATTAGGAAATAAGGAAGTGGACTTTCCCAAACAATTAAGAATTATTGTATTCAACTGTTTGAAATATCTGGATATGAAATCCAATCATCAAGAAGATTGTATCAAAATAACTATAAGTTTGATAAAGATGTTAACTCTAGTTATATGAAAGATTTAGAGGATTGACAGAGTGGTAGCCGGACTTATTTTGTGACAACTTTTGATCATCTAACTAGGAAGCTAGGACTTGAATGTCTATCCGGCTAGGGATTTCTCTGCATTTATTAGGTGAGTTTATACTCAATAGTGTAGGATTATTTGCTAGGAAAAGAATATATATACTTGTTACTATATTCTAGTCATTTTCTTTCTTTTGATCTATATGTTAAAAATAGTACTCCACATCGCCCTTCCATATTAAGTGCTTCTGTTGTCTTTGATTGATATCGCATTATCTTAAATTGGCGATTATGTTGAGAAAGCTAAAATGGTTTTGAAATATATATATTTTATCACCATGTCTTTCTAGAAATTAGCTTGGGCTAAGTCGATGTGTACTTTAACATGGCGACTTGATAAGCTATTTGAATGTTGTTTTGATATATACACTCCGTCATAGTCATGGCCATTCATGGAAACGGATTGGTGCTATGGAGTGAGCAGCATCTCAGTTAAAAATAGGCATCTGCCAATCAAAGTGTTATAGGTGGTATCAGAGCTTAGGTTTGGAAACCTAAGCTATGCTAGGATATGACCCTCAATATATGATAGGCTTGATTAGTGCAGAGTAAGCTTGATCTTGAGATTTGTAAAAGACATTAATGTTTTGGCTAGTGGAGATTAAGTACGATTTTGAAATTTGATTAGAACATGAACCTTTAATATTGGGTATGCAACCAATGTATAATTTGTAGCACCTAAGGTATCGAGCATATAACTTTCTATGTTCAGAAAGAATAATATCCTTGGGAAATCACATTGAGTGCAAAACTTGTTTGGGAACATTTTAACTAATACATGAGTTGATGACTGTTTTAGACGAAGTTGAATATGATGGGTAAAGGATCTTATTGGATCATTACTTTGGATATAAAAGTGTGTCGTGGCTTAAGAAAATGTTATTTGAGAAATGGTATGTTGATTACTTAAATTTCCTTGGTATATGGAATATTGAGACTAGTGGAGGTTAAGGTTGACATGAAAGTCTAGTTAGGATGTGAACTCTTGGGATATTTCTTGATATTAAGAAAGTAAAGGACTAGTATTGGAATGGGCAACCAATATCTAATTCGTTACTCTTGAAATGTTAAGCATATGACTTCATTAATATTTAGTAGAGTAGTACTTTTAGTTTTACATTATTATGTAGGTATATTTGGTGATTACAAAACTTGAGAAATAAAGGATCATTTAAGGATAATTAGCATTTTGGTTCATAGATGTGGTTGAAGCCCATACGATGCTATTATCACAAAAGGATCGATATTTCAACAGAGAGATTGATCAATGTAATTATGTTGTGGTATTCATAAGGGAAATAGGGAATAATTCTCATAAGGAAATCCTTTAGGGTAAGGATGACGGATATGGAGATGCGGGCCTTATTTGAACATTTAGGAAGCTCGTTCATTAATAATAGGGAAATTTATTGATATAACAATAAGATGACAATGAACAAACAAAAGAAAGTCGTTGACTATAAGAATGAAGTTATTAAGGAATGTTGAAGATATCTATGGCTAGTAATGGAGTTTGGAAGAAAATGTTTAGTAAGGGAGCAAAAAAGAAAAAACCCTAGAGAAAGGATTTAGAGGAGCTGAATGGAAATGATGAGGTAAAAGGAAAAAAAAAAAAGAGCTTCAATAAAATCCTAATTCAAAAGGATTCAACAAAGGACGGGAGCTATTGTCTGGCTGGACCTAATTGATCATTGAAATCTGAAGATATAAGACATGTAAATGATAAATAAAGGTCCACATATAGAAGTGAGGAACTTTGAGTAGATTTTAGCAGCAAAAGGGTAGAATATTACGTTACGGTGATTGAGTATCAAGTGTGATTAGCTAATGACGTCATCAGTAATATGTAGGATTCACCTAAAAATAAAATATACTATTAAGATGACCTCGAATACCTCAGCTATCCTAGACAGGAGCCTGTAGCTTCTATGGTGACTTCCTTCATAATGAGAGCATGTGTTGGAAAAAGCATGGGAATGTATGTCATGTGATAGTGATGGACATTTTGTTGAGATTATTCTAAAGTCAAGCAACCATCTCAAGCGTTCAGAAGGCAAGAGCACATAGGTAATTAGAGGAACTATCTAAGTTTGAATGTCAATCAAGAACCTAGTCCTATGTAATCTAAGCCTTATCTCAGAGATGGAATTTAAGGATCATAAACATAGTGCTCATAACTGAACCTAGTATATATATATATATAAATTTTACGATTTGGTGATGGATTATATGGAAGCATATGAATTGTTATGAAGTCTTAGGTGGTGTTAACGTAAGTGATTCCATTATTGGTTTTTAAATATATCGAGCCTAGCTTGGTTATGCAAAATATTATATATATAAGCTTGAACTTTAGAAAGACTCATGTAAATGTTTATGCTTAGATAGGTTGGCTACTGACAATAACCATGGACTTGGATTTATTATGCATTTTTGGGATATGTAGTTATGCTAAACTTTTTGGTTTGTAGCTATCTGGGTTGTTAAGACCTTGATACTAATGATGTCATAAAGTCTATTTTCAATAATATCATTTAAGTTAATACAATTGGGGTGAGCAGGTAATCCATGATATCTAAGTGTATAACTTGTCATACTGTCTTAGGAATGTTAAGTTTGGACTCAGTTACTTTTGATGTAAGCATTATGTAAATAGAAAACTATAGTATTTATGATTGTGCGCAAGTGATGGCAGCCATTGGGTTACCCTTAAGTAATCACATAGTAATCTTCACATTGCTTATAAACATTTTAGATTGGACACTGTAGGTTAAATTGGGTTAGGCACGCCCTTTCAAGCTAGAATTTTGATATACTAGAAACTAATGCTGATTGAAAGTATTAGTCAGACGCAAATGCAAGTCACTTGTATTATAATGAATGATCACTAATAGATTTTAATGTTATGTGGAGGATACTTTAGTGGGAAATGTATATGAAAAGATGGACACTAGCAACAACCCCCTTATGTCAATTCTAGGAAAAGATTCTGAAGCTAGTAAGCCAAACATAGAGTCTAATGGAGATGACGTGATGCTCTTATGGTTATTGATAACCGCAACTAGGTCAGTAAGATTTACATAGAATCTAGGAAGACATGTAGTGGGAATGTGACTCTAGTGAAACTACATTTCTATAGGTTAGCAATAGACATTGCTTTTGTGGAATAATGGCAAGAACAACTAACCTAGTAATTTTGAAGGTATCATAAAAGATCTCAAGGAAAGAACTTCAGGTAAATTCTTAAGGTTCATTGTGGAGGTTTATGTAAGGTTAGCAATCTGAATACTAGAACTTGTGTGACAAGGATAGAAACTAATAAGCCTTACTAAATATGGAATTCTAATACCTAGCTCTTTACCTATAACTTAGCCCAAGGTAAAGGTGAATAATTTATTTAAGATCAAATTAAGCTGAACTATTCTTAGTTATGAGTCGGCGGATAAGGTATTCTAGGAATTACTTCTTGTTTATAATATAGGTGCCATGGATTGATGCAATCTTATTTGGGTGGTTAGACACCTACAATATTTGCATATATGACATATAGGATGATTGATTTATTAAATTGAGTTCTAGCAAATCTATTCAAGATAAGTGGCATATTTGGAATTTAGGAAAGAGTCATACTACATTCATACTTGGTCTTATAGATACCCATAGGAATATTAATTGTGCATTAAGTTAATCGAGTATCATTTGGGGAAAAATACATTTAAAGGTGTAACACTACAAAGGATTATCAGGACCATCTTACTAAGGTCAAGATTAATCAATCGGGAAAAGTTAGGATGTAATTATGTCATAGGTGCAGAGCCTTTTAGGCCTTGTCAAATTAAAATTAAGAATGTGCTTGAGGTTTTCTTATAATAATAGGCTCATTGACTAATTTAGTTGAAAGAATTAGTGGTCTAAAAAGACGAGTAAGGATATGAGGTGATTTTGTGAACTAAGGACCAAGATTAACTTATGTTAGTTATCATTCTTCCTATAGAATGAGCAAGATAGTTTTATATATCCATGCCAAGCAAGAAGTTAGTTACAAAAAGATGATTGCATGTATCACAAGGAATTTAAGTGGTGAAAACAGAATTATTCCATTCGAGATATAGAATTTGCTACCTTGAGTTGTTTCATTACATTAGGGTTATTCA
Source organism: Jacaranda copaia (assembly GCA_014898725.1). Classification (NCBI taxonomy): domain Eukaryota; kingdom Viridiplantae; phylum Streptophyta; class Magnoliopsida; order Lamiales; family Bignoniaceae; genus Jacaranda; species Jacaranda copaia. Next base: position 125,763 of record JACGDI010005397.1, read on the forward strand.
TATTAATGATGGAATTTATTGAAAAATATGATCATAGTATATCAAGTTAAAGCACTAACATTCAAACCAAAAAGAGTAAAAAGGAATAGAAGGATTATAAGGAATCTAAGCCTTAAGTTTTAGGATAAACCAATCCTTCCATTAGAAGATACGAAACACACAATTCCTTAGGAGAAGATGGAACTTTGATCATACCAAAGTTGGGGTCATTGCAAGCTGAAGAAGATCAAAGGATATGTTGTGAGTATATGTTCCTTAGCCTGTGACAATATAAATCAAATATGATCTTCCAAGGCTATAGATCTATCGACCAAAATAATAGAGAAATGGGCTAGTCTCTGAATACACAATGATGTATGGAAAATTTTAAGGATTAAAGAGATGGATTAATGTTGGTAGTAGTTTTATCTTTTCTTGGGAAACATAAAAGGATATCAAGTATTCTTGCGTTTAAGATGAATATGGAATCATACGGGAGCAATTTTATAGGTACTAGAAATATTTAAGACATAAGACAAATAATTTTGTTGAACATGGGACGTAGAAAATTACTCAAAATACTAAACAAAATATGGAAGACTTAAGTGAGTATAAGTAACCAAGAAACCTACAGCAGTAATTACCACTAAGAAGGATTCTGATCAATTATGGTGAGGAGAAGATACTCAAAATATGAGAGAAAATATACATAACCAATTAAGCTAGAAGGAATAGGCATCCTCAACAAAATTTTTCTTAGGAATAACAAAACAGTTTGTGGTGACACTACGAGGTCTTTCATAATGTAGATGAGAATCTGGGGAGCAAATTCTCTTAAGGGAGGAGAGTTGTAACATCCCAAATTCTAAAATTATAAAATATTACAAAATGTGAAATCGATAAATTTGACTAAATTAATTTTAAGCTAGTACCATTATAGTTTAGAATCAAATATTTATAACCAAGAGTTTGGATCACAAATAAAAGGACTTGATTTCACAAAATTATAAAGTTTAGGGGGTTAATGTGGGGAAGTTAAAAGTTAGGGGACTTTGTAATAATTAAATTTAGGCTTAGTTGACTAAAATCAAGAAGGACAGGGGCCAATGTGTGAAAAATCAAACTTTAAGGGGCAAAATGGAAAACTAAGGACCAAATTGAAAGGCAACTAAAAGCCCAATGGTGTAATCGAAGTTGGTTAAGAAATTCTGGGGTCAATTTGTAAAAAGTCAAAAATTATTTCTATATAGGTTCCTAATGACAAATTTTTATCTAATTTTCAAAAGTGGCCCAAACTTTACTTTAACAGAAAATCACTAGAGATTGACTATAAAACCTAAAACCAAAACCATAGCTAGACTCTTCTCATCACAACGAACAAAATTATACCAAAAACTCCTAAAAACAATAGGTGAAATCACCAAAAAATGAAGCCAACAGTAGGTGACGGCAAAGGTGATGATTCCACCACTTCCAATGGTAGGAACGGGCTAGAAGTAGAGGGGTTCTAGTTAGAATCTTATGGGTAGTGTAATGGTGGAGCCAATTTGGTGATTTGAGTAGTGTTGACGTTTTAATTGAGATAGTGGTGCAGCAACGATGATTTACGATTCTAAGGTGGTTTTTAGCTTAATTGAATAGCCAAACAGTAGCTGATTGAGAAATTGGTTGAGGGGTTTTGGTCACTTCAACAAGATGCGCCTGGTGGTGGTGGTGGCAGTCTCCATCTCCAGTAGTGGTGCATGGTGGCTAATGGTGACGTGCCGCTGGCTTTTGGGCAGTGTATTCCAAATTTTATCCCAACATTATTTAGGCTATTCTTAACTTAGGACTGGACCTCGGTTTAACCCAATTTGGATAAATTTCAATAATCAAATTTTAATTTGATTAAATTGTTGAATATGATTGGATTTTCAGATAAAGTTAATTGTGACCTGTACTATGATTGTTGAACCACAATTTAGCTTAAGGTTATTAATTAATCTTATAATTAATATAGTATTGAATTTAATCGACTTAAAAGAATTATCATATTGTTGTTGGGACTTTAAATAATATTTAATAACTAGTTTACCAACTTGTCGAGTTAAGGACTATGATAAGTAATTGCCTTGCATTTCAGTGTGACATGTAATTTGAGAATTATGAAAGAGTAGTTAGATTAATTAAGGAATTTGATAGGGATGTTTAAGTGTATTAAGAATTATGATTCAAAAATCAGCACAATGTTGGTTTAGGTTATTTTATTCTAAGCTTTTAGTTGATTAGGAAATAAGGATGTGAACTTTCCCAAACAATTAAGAATTACTGTATTCAGCTGTTTTAAATATCTGGGTATGAAATCCAATCATCAAAAAGATTGTATCAAAACAACTCTGAGTTTGATAAAGATGTTAACTCTAGTTATATGAAAGATTTAGAGTATTAATAGAGTGGTAACCAGAGTTATTTTGTGACTGCTCTCGATCGTCTGACTAGGAAGCTAAGACCTAAACATATCTTCAGCTAGGGATTTCTCTACATTTAACATGTGACTTTATACTCAATAGTGTAAGATTTTTTGCTAGTAAAAGAATATATATACTTGTTACTATATTCTGGTCATTTGCTTCCTTTTGATCTATATGTTGAAAATAGTACTCCACATCACCCTTCCATACTAAGTACTTCTATTTTCTTTGATTGATATCGCTTTATCTTAAATTAGTTATTGTGTTGAGAAAGCTAAAATGGTTTCGAAATATATGTTTTATCACCATGTCTTTCTAGAAATTAGCCTGGATTGAATCGATTTGTACATTAACATGGCAACTTGATAAGTTATTTAAATGCTGTTTTGAGATATAAACTCCATCATAGTCATGGCCATTCATGGAAATGGATCAGGTGTTGAACATCTTATGTCGGTCGGTCATGGCAAAGCTATATATTATATGAAATGCTATTGGACACATTATGTGATATCTATGATTATGATTAATACTCTTGAGGGTGGGCCTTGGGATTGCTTGTGGGTGGATCACGTAAAGCGGACCGACGGTGACCAACCCTCAACCAATACCTTATTAAATACATCCGACCCTATAGTTAGTCAGAGCTAGCTGGCCATGAGGAGATGAAGCATGTAGCTAGCTATGTCTTTTATTTGTTAATTATCCAAGCCGATCACTCAAGCAGGAGGGATAAGATTTTTATGCTTTCAAAAGTGGACAAATAAGGTAAGAGAACCACCTACAACTTTTATTTGAAAATATTTGCTAAATTGCGTTAGTTAATTTCTCAACTCAATGTTTATGTCTTAAAACCTCAGTGAGAGATAGTAATTTTGTGAAGCCTTATCATTGATATGGGACGGTGATGAGATGGATCACCCTTACATTTTGACTAAAACCTTTATCTTACAATTTTTGAAACATTTATGCTTCTACTTACCTCTACTATTTATGAAATTGTCTCTTTGTTTATGGCTAAATTATCTCACTAAGCCATTCAAACTTATGTTGTTTTATTATATCTTTTGTTCTTTATCCTATATAGGGTTGAACAACAGATAGATTAAACCCAACAACCCATGAGGCAATTAGGGTGATAAAAGTGCTAGGTAACATTCAAAATATTTCAATCCAGAATTGAACATCCAATAGATGTTGTTGAAAAAATTAACTACTTTGGAATTTTGAGAAATGTAATTTTGGATTATTCGTAGGATTGGTGCCGTGGAGTAAGTAGCATCTTGGTTGGAAACAGGCATCTCCTGGCTGAGACGTTACAATCATAATACTTTTATGTGCCATTTTATTCTAAATTGTCACCAAATTAATGCCACTAAACATCAATTTTATTGTAATGATTATAAAATTAGGATTTTTTACCTACACCTCACTTGGCAATGTGATTCATACAAACTACACAAGCTAAAGACAATAGGTCATCTACCAAATCCTCAAAAGAGGAAAAACTGCCCAGCAAAAATACGATTGGTTTAGAGATAGTCAAAGACACAAACTTAGGATACTTATTTTAATATCACTTAACACAATGAGCTTACAACACTCAATCATACTTTTCACATGTTGCACACCTGTTCTATACTCCACTATCCACTGGGCCATTTGAGCCTTTTCTTTTATCTTTATGCAAAATTTAGGAATTATTCTTCTTAATTGATGCGATAGATTATTATCGTATTTAGATCTATTATTTTTTGGATGGAGAATCAAATCATCTTTGTATTAATGGATTATTGTCCTTAATTAATGTAGCGAGTACTTTCTATAGTGACATTTCTTTCCATATTGATGTCCTTTTTGGTAAAGATCATATGGGCTGCACTTTCCTTAATCTTGCAAATCACAAAGATTGAGTAGATGCATCATTTAGGAAAGAACCAAAATTCGTTATGTTCAAAATAACACAGAAGGAGTTCCTAACAAAAGTGTCTAAAATGAATGCAACTGGGGGATTAAGAAAGAAGATAGAATTCTTTGTGCTATGGTTACACCTTCAGGTAGGTGTCTTGGGTTTCTATGATCTATTCACTTATTGCATCAAATAAAGATCTAATAGATTGACATAGCATTGAACAACTTAATTGCCTTTCTTATAACACACCATACAACCTTTAATCTACATGAATCCCTTAGGAAGCACATGGGAGAATGTGAAGGGAGATATAATAAACTGATGCAACAATACATGCTGTTGGTAAGGTTTTGGCCCTAGTAAAAGAGGCAAAGTGAGGCCTTACTACAAAGATAACGCCTTATCTTCATAGAGCAATGAGTATATTACTTATTTACCTGGTTGGAGAGACGTGCCTTAACTCAATGCAATGATTATCACACTAGGCCCTTATTTCTTGTATAGATATTTGGGAAGTGTACTTATTTGAGGTATCAGAAGGTTGTGGTGAAGCAAAGATCCACAAAACATAAGAAATTAGAACATGAAATGTAACTTGCAATACCACACCCAAGGATCCAGATTATGCCATAATTAAGGATTATAGGTCAAGAGAAAGTACCTTGAATGATTTTCATAAAATCAAGTAGGAGATATTCCAATAGAAGCCTTTCTAGAGAGGATCTACCATTCCTTTCTCTTGGATTCTCCTTCCTACTCCTTTGGTCACGCAGGGTAGCAACTTGTTTCTCAAAATGATCTGCAAATTGTAGCAAAATAGCAGCAATTTGTCCTCCTAAGGATCAAGCCACTAGTTCGATCTTTCTTTGATCAACACTTGAAGAACATTTCTTCAAAATGTACCTTCTTGCTCACCAACAATGAGCATTCCATGTGTAGTGCCTCTAAAGGTATCCATACACCTGTCAAACTCTAAACTCTCTGTTCAAGTGCCAGACGAAGAATAGAGAAGAAAGGTGGAGATGGTGTGAAGGAGTGGAAGAAAGAGAGAGAAAGAGAGCAAGGGGGGTAGGAGAAAATCTAGAAAAGGAGGTTAATTTTCTCAACACATGAGAAAAAATTTGGGAGGAAAAATAGATGTGATGGCCAGCCATATGGTGTGATTAAGGGGTATTTATAGAGTATGCTGAGAGCATCTATAAGCTCCATTCACATACTTTTCACACTTTGCCAGCATGCAAGTTGGATTTTAATTTTTACCTATTAAAATCTAATTTTGATTGAGAAATAAAATGTCACATTATTTCAAATGGACTCTTCCTTTTGATTTTGCCTCCAAAATTAGATTCTCTAATCAACTCCTTAATTTAACTAAATCAACTTAACTCTTTAAGTTGACTAGACTAATTAAATTATCTTATGGCTCCAATTAAATTGGCTTAATTTAACTCTTTAAATTAATTAATTAACTTAGCACTTGAAATTAATCAAGTCATTAGAACCAACTTTTAATTAGTAAATTTGGTCTCTTCCAAACTTGGCTAATTAAATTATCTAACTCCTTAGATAATTTCTCCAATTCCTAATTAAAGTGCTCTAGGCTTTCGGCTGTAACCCTTTAGGTTCACTAATTAATTAGACATGGGCTTACAACTCTTTATAATTTAATGAATGTCAAATATTCTGATGAGTCTAAACTCTTTAAAATTAATCACTCTTTTAATTAATCTCTATTAATTGAAAAGTATCCAATCTCCATAATTGATGTCTAGCATAAGCTTGTGAAGCCCAACCAATGGGATGAATTAATCTCAGGTAAATCTCTTCTGCTTATGATTACCAAGCAAATACGGTCCTTTCATTCCCTATCTCCCAAAAAAAGCCTAGAAAAAGATTTTGCCCTAATAACCTCGATAACTATGCATCTATTCTTGATATTCGATTCCCTTTTATGACCTCATCTTTGGATAACTCTTTTTTCAAATTGTTATGTTACCTTGCGTAAAGATTTCTTGGAATCGATCATCCTAGAATAGATAGGAGATCAGCATGCTTTTCACAAACAAGCGAAATGGATCTCATCTTGAAAACTTACTAATCTCTACACTCAGGTAGCTTGTGCCCAACATAATCCCCAGGCGATCTGCTACATGGTTGGGGTAAAATCAAAGTACAAAGATCTAATTACCATGGAACCTCAAGTCAAAGGACTAATTATATTTACTATCATAAGCTAGAGAATTTTTTACTATCGACTTACCACTTTGGCTACCCTACGTGAGTCTTCAGTGAACTTGTTCTCCAACAAGTACCTACTAACATGCATCTATGTCTTACATAGATTGGCTATGAAATGGGACAATATCCAACTCCTTGGAGTATGCATCTTTAGTGCAACTCTATCCGAATCTTAGATACCCTGTCTCTTAAGATTCTATTACTTAGAATATTTGAAATCAGGACTATAGAGACTTGTTTTATGATCATCATATATGTGACCAAGTCTTATAGTTTTGTATGATTTAAGCTTCAACCAAAAACATTAATTGCGTTTCACTTGTTTAGCTAAGTTTCACTTGTTTAGATACCCTATCTCTTAATTCTTTTATGTGTTTCACTTGTTTAGCCATTAATTGGAGTTTTTAGGTCTTCCTTTGAGTGTTGAGATCTTCCATGTGCTCTTCATTATAAAGCAAGTATTAGGTTACTCTTATTCTTACTTATGTCTTCATCCAGGCTAAAAGTTCTTAAAAGAGTGCGTCTTTTTTACATGGCCTTTGGTACATGAAATATTTCTAAAAGATAATAGAGAGGTCTTTTAACATAATGAGGTAGTTTTCCAAAGCTAAGCTTTTCTATGAGAGTTGTGCTTTTCGAGATTATTTTTTAGAGTTGGGCTCTTCTAATAATTCTTTAACATTACCTATTTGTTTTTTTCTAGTATTATTATATTTTCGATGTCTTATTTTTTGCTTGCATCATGTTTGTTTTGTTAGTTATATGTTACATTTTATTATCTCCTCTTTCCTTGTTATAAGAAAAAAAATTGACATTCACACAAGTCGTTATCAGAAGTAGGCTCAACAAGATAGTATATGAGGCAATGATTGCCCTTTGAAAAATGAAGAGGAAAAATATGTAAAATGACAATAAAAATGAAAATGAAAGTAAGAGGCATTTTATTTCATGAGATGGAAAAACTACTTCAGAGGACTAGCAAAGAGGCTAGAACTTTAAATTATCAAAAGAGATGGTCTAAGCCCATAATGGAGTCACCTTAAGGAGTAACCGAACCTTTGTGATTGAAGACCCCATAAAGAAGGTCCAATAGGTAGGAACAACTCGCACTAGTGACTTATATATAGCACTAACTTTAAGGAGAAGGTATTGCTAGAATAGTACCCTGCAACTAATTAGATTGACATGTAAACTATTTCACTTATGATACAATCTTAATTGAATGGTATTCATTATAAATGGGCATCTTCATCTTATGCATAATTTACTTCACTAGAATTTGGTCGAAACGCTTAATTCATACAAAACTACAACACTTGGTCACACATTAGGTGATGATCATGAAATAAGTCTTTATGGTTAGGATCTTAAAATATTCTAAGTTATAGAATCTTATGACACAGGGCATCTAAGATTCATATATACTTTCACTAACGATGCATAAATCCAAGGGGTTGGATATGCTCCATTTCATAAGTAATCCATGTTAGAGAGGGGTGCATATTAATGAATGTTTATTAGAGAATAAGTTCACTGAAAGTTGGCCCTGAGAATTCACTAGATAGCTATAGTGGTAAGTTCTCTAGCATACACTAGTGCATATAATTAATCTTTTAACTTGAGAATCCATGATAATCTTATGTTTAGGTCCTCATTCTTTGACTCTTCCTTGACCACTCTATGGGTCATTTGGGTTGAGCTTGGGTATAAGCGACTTAGACATGGAGCTTTGTGAGATCTAAGATGGGATCCATATCCTCATCGTTGTGAAAGGCAAGTGCAACTTCTATGTATTCTATAATGATCGATTTCACAAAATTCTTATACAAGGTACTATAATAATTTGGAAAAGGAGTTTTCAAAAGATGATGTCATGAAGGGGAATTGAATATTGGGAATAGAAACATAGATGTCGAGGCTATGAGGAAGCTGTCAAATATCTTGCTTTAGGCTTCTTTCAAGAAATAAAAGATAAAAGAACCGCATTTACATGGCAAGCGTAGAGCTAGAATGGTTCCCCAATAGCATATTCATTTCGGCTAATTAGTTGGGCTCCATGTGCTTGAGGTTGGACATCTACCATGAAAATTGGGTACTCTTCAATTAATAGAGATTAATTAAATTAAGTCATTAGTTTAAAGGAGTTTAAACAAATATGAATATTTAGATATTCTTAATATCACAAGACTTGTAAGCTCTTGTCCAATGAATGGTATAACCTAATGGGTTACACACAAAAGCCAATAGGAACTCTTATTTGATAAAGGGAGTTTTTTAAAGAGTTGAGTCAAGACCAATTAATTAAATTAAGGGGTTAATTTAATCAATGTGATGAATTAATTTTGGAGGGAAATTCAAATGAAGGAGTTCATTTGAGGTGCATTTGGAATTAATTTGGATGACATTTCATGAAATGAAATGAAGATTACAAATGAAATTCAAATGCAAGTAAAATTCACATTTTATACGCAAGATGCTTGCTTATGTGGCACCAAGCCTCATGGGAAATGTGATGCCAACTTGCATCACACCCTCCTTCCTCTATAAATAGAGGTGGCTAGCGACATGCGCACAACTTATGCTAGATTCCCATTCTCCCTCCAAAATTTGTGATTCACTCATGTGTTGAAGTTTCACACATTTTCCTCACCTCCCCTCCTAAATTCGACCTTCATCATTTTTTCTCTCCTTGGTTTTCTAACTGACTAAGGATTGATTGGGATTTTTCTATGGTGTGTGGACCATCACATCAGAGGTTAAACAATTGATAGCTTTGCTCTTGGAAGATCTACTGCAGGGCATAAAGTTTGGAGTGATTTTTCATGACCTTACTGGATTCATTTTCTGCTAAAATATTTTATGATGCTTCCCCAAGGTGTTGAGGAGGTTGTGTCCATATTTTAGCTAGATCGGAGGTGTTTTGAATAGGCATTGCTACTGTGTTGCTGCTGTGCCAGAGGAAGACAGTTTTGAAGTGTTCAAGCCTTACTTCCACTGTACCTTGGATTTTTGTGCAACCAAGGTATTTATCTTATTTATCTTCTTTCAAATACATTTTGCAGCATGATTTTTTCCTAGGCAGGTGTGTATTCAAGTTTTGATTTAGCTTTACTTGCTTTATTTCATGGATCCTTGTACTACACATTCCTTCAAGTGATATTAGAGCCCATTTTGTGCTTTAATTTGGATTTTTGATTTGATTGATTCTAATTTGGATCTCCAAATAATAGATCCAATTTATGGATTGGAGTGTTTGGATGATGTTGCTTATGGCTCCTTTGTTGATGAATTGAAATTATGCTAATATGTGTTTTAAGAGTTAATTCATATATTAGTATGTTTTGAATCATAGTTGCAGATGTTAAATATTGATTTAGCATTGGTCATTTTTTGTTCCAATTGGATTGGAGATTTTTGAGAAATGGTGATTCTTACTTGAACTTGATTTTTGAAGCATGTTTGAGCACTTGAATTTTCATTTTTAAAAGGTGTTTTAAATTAGGAAATTTATCTATATTGTGTGATTTAGTGTTTAGGAAGTGTCCTAAATTTTTTGGTGCACAAAAGTTGCACAAAATAAGGCTTAACTTGATTCATAACCCAAAATAGGGCAAGTGGTTGCACCTGACCAAGCACTAGTGGAGCAGTGGGCATGCCTGGGGCGCTCTTGCTACATGGCCATGTACCAAGGTCTGGCCAACAATGCCTAGTAACAGGTTTGGGTGAGTTTTAAGCTTGTTTTGTGTTATTTAGTGATCAAAATTAATCTAAATCATGCTACATAGATGCACAAGTATTGGGCAAGTTCTCAAAATTATATTTGACATTTTTGAATACTTTTAAAGTCTTGTTCAAGTTCATCTTCAATTTGGTGCAAAAATGGGATGCATAATTGCTCAGCTTATTTTTGTTAGTTAATTAATTATTTATGAGATAAGTATTTAATTATGGGAATTAAATGCCAATTCTTGATTTATTGTTCAGTTAATTATTGAATAGATGATGAATGAATAGGGATGCTCATGAGCCTTTAATATTAATTTTATTTGTTTCAAGTTGTTGAACATAGTTGTATTAAATTGGGGCTTGCATACCTCTTAATTTCTATATTGTAAATGTTCTGAGTAGAATCACTAGAAGTAGGATTTCTTTCTCATATAAATGTTGCAATGAGACAAAAAGACCATTGGAAGCATGAAGACCCATGAATGTGTGGGAATATATTTATGTAATAGCTAGATTTAATTGACACCCTTAAAATTAACTAAGTAATGCGCCTATGGCTCTAAATGTACTACTTGGTTAAGGTAAATGGTCATCCCACCCTAGGGAGCATGCTAGGCGTATTTACTTATTTATGCTTTTCATATCCTATTGATGTATAAGATGCATGGTTAAGATATAAAAAACCTAAATAAGAAGATAAAATTTATGAGATCTTCGCAAGCATGAAAATTCCTCTACTCTGAAGAGTCTAAGTACTTTCAAAATATTAAGTCAAAATATATACAAATTAAAAGAAGTTTTAATTAATTCATGCCTTCTACCAATAGCATATGACATGATGATGCTACTATCTTTGTGTCATGCACTCATCATGAGAGTCACACTTAGCTAGAAAACTGTGATCATATACTTAGCATATGATGCACCTTTGATTTGATGCTTCCTATGCGTGGCTCACATCACGTGGCATGAAATGGAGCAATCTCAAATCGAAGTTTGATTGGTAGGTTTGACTTAACACCTAGAAATGTAAAGGTCACTCATCAGGGGGATCTATATCAAAAGTGAGGCAAAATATATCAAAGGTTGCATAGAGATGCATTTAGCAAAAGTTTCTTACCCTTGGATTGTTTGCAAATGCACTTATCATAGAGGTCCACTTACAAGTTTTAAGGGCCTTGATTCTCATTAAGAAATGAAATTTTCGAATTGTTTTGGGGGGTGAGGAATTTGATAAAATAGTGGGATAAAAACATGCTTGAAAGTTCATAAACATATTTTCAATATCAAAAATTCAATCACATGCTTATACTCTCTTTTTCACCTTAGTATATTTTTGAAATCTCAAACAAAATAGCTAAAAATCTACTTAATGTTATTTTGAAAACCAATAAGCCAATTAGGCAAAACTTTTGCAATTAGTTGAGAAACCTCAAGATTATTTTAGATTCCTAAAAGAGAACTTACATACTTGATCAAAATTCATCTGACACCATTGACAATGTTGCCACCAATGAGATACGTGAATTGCTCATGAAGTTTGTGGATGATGACCTACAAACAAGATGCCTCACGATGGCTTCTATATCAAATGAGCTCCAAAAGTTTAATGAGCACATGAAACATGCTCACAAGATTTATTTACACTATAAGATTTTTATGGTGTTTAAACTAGACATGAAAGGTTCTCATTATCTAAAGAGCTCTTTAGAACAAGAATGACTGAGGGCTTAAGTGTTCATGACCATGGTCTAAAGATAATCGATCTCATTGAGAAACTTGATCAATTAGACATTGTCATGGACACTAAGCTCTATGTGGATTTGATCCTTCAATCATTGCCTAGCTCATTTGACCAATTTGTTATGAACTTCAACATTACAAAGCAAGAAATAACAATTAATGAACAGATCAACATCTTGGTGACCACCGAGACAACTACAAAGAAAGACAAGCCTCTTATGCTTGCTTCCTCCTTGAAACCTAAGGGCCTTAGAAATGCTAGAAACGGAGGTAATAGGAAGAAGAATTCATCTTCTAAGGGAAAGCAACCTTTGAAGAATTTGGGGGGAATCAAGAAGAAGAAAGAGGCTAAACCTGACGCTACTTGTTTCCACTATGGTTAAAAAGGACATTAGAAAAAGAATTGCAAGGAGTACCTTCATACCATTGAGAAAGGTATGTATTTTTTTTAAGTGCACGTAACAAAAAATTCTTCCTCATGGGTATTTGATACCGTATGTGGTTCTTGCCTTTATAATTTGTTACAAGGAATGGAAAGAAGAAAGAGTCTCAATGAAAGGGATATAATCCTCCACCTTGAAAATGGGATAAAAGTTGCGGCCATGGTTGAAGTTGTAATCAAGTTGGACTTGCAGAATTCCTACATTGTTCTTGATTCTTGTTTTTATGTACTCCATCTTGTTAAGAATATTATTTCTATTCCCGTACTGGATAATGAAGGATATGATTTTTCTATATCTAATGGGAAGTTGAAAGCATTAAAGAATGGTTCTTTAATTGCACAAGGTACATTAAACAACATACTGTACTTTTTGGATTCTCAACCTTCATTAATGCACATTCAATTAAGAAAAAGAAAATTAGAGATCAAAGAATATGCTATTACGGCTGTAAATGGATATTTGTAAATTCATTTACCATTCACATTCGTATTCTTTTATATAAAATTTATCCACATCAATTTAAACTGGATATTATCCATACCCAACTAGTAGATATCCGATTGTAAATGGATACTAATATGGTAAATGTGTACCCAATTCATTTAATATCCACTCCGAATATATTTATTAAATGATATATTATTTATATTTTTTTAATAAAAATCTTATAATCTATGTATGTAAATGCATACATTGTAATTAAAGAATTGGGAAGAAAAAAGAATAAATTTAAAAAATTATTGTAATATAGAAAACAATTGAAGAATAAAGTTAATCAACATAATTATAATTGGTTAACTTTATAATTAATCTACTTAAATTCCATTAATAATAATAATAATAATAATAATAATAATAATAATAATAATAATAATAATAATAATAATAATAATAATAATAATAATAATAATTAGTACTAATAATTAATTATAAAGTCAATTATTAGTTAGAAATTATGTTATTTGTTTGATTGCTTTCTTTTTAATGAAATTGTATAGTTACTTCCACTAATTAAAATATGTATTTGTTACTGGTTCATAGATTTACATATTTGGATATTCATAAGTAAATATCCAAATAATTTTCATTAAATATGAATATCAAAAAAATAATTTGAATATGGATAAGTTTAATCAAATATGAATGCATTTGAATAGCTATAATTAAATACGGATATATTCAAATTCCATCAATATCTGACAGAGACAAATTTGGATATCATTTTTAAATATCCATCAAATTCGTATTCTTATCTAAATATTCAAAACATTAAATGAATACGAATATGAAAATAGTGTATCTAATTTATTTAATATCCATTTACACCATTAGACGTCATGTTGTAGCGTGCAAAACTTGGACATATTTTCAAAAATAGGATGAACAAGTTTGAAGCTCTCAAAGTACTAAATGTTAGTGGTATTGAGGACTTTCTTACTTGTGAGTCTTGTTTAAAGGAAAAAACGACCAAGGCTCCTTTTGTGAGACAATCGGAGTGAACTGCAAGTCCTTCGAATTTGATTCATACAGATGTTTGTGGCCCACCAAAAGTTAGTGTGAGAGGAAGCTATTCTTACTTTATCACATTCACCGATGATTATACTCAATTCGGACATGTGTATCTTATGAAATACAAGTCCAAAACTTTTGAAAAGTTAAAAGAGTATAAAATGAAGTAAAAAAGTAAAAGGAACTAAGTATTGAAGCTCTTCGATCAAGTCGAGAGAGAGAATACATAAGTATTAAATTCTTGGATTATCTAATAGAGAATGGGATTCTCTCTCAATAGACTCCACCAGATACCCCAACACAATGGAGTAGTCGAGAAGAAAAATCATACTTTGTTGGACATCGTATGTTCCATAATGAGCTTTTTTTATTTGCCTATATCTTTTTAGGGATACACTCTAGATACAGTGACGAGGTTACTTAACATGGTTCCATCAAAGTCAATGCTAAAGGTACTGCATGAGATGTGAATGGCAAAGCACCTTATTACTCTTTCTTAAAAGTTTGGGGATCTTCTGCTCATGTCAAGCTACTAGTGGGAGACAAGTTGGATAATAGATACACCTTGTGCAAGTTTGTGGGATACCTAAGAGAGTCTTTGAGTTATTACTTTTATAATCCCTCGAAACAAATTGTGTTTGTTTCAAGGAACACCTACTTTTAGGAAAAGGATTTCTATTAGATAGAAATGGCGTTGTTGTTGAACTTGATGAAGTTCAATATGATCATCAAATCCCACAAGTAATGGAAACAAGTGAACATCAAGAGCTTTGCACACAACCTCTAAGAAAGTCAGATCGAATCAAAAAGCAACTGAAAAATTTAGATTCCTTCATGAAATGGGCTAATTAGATAGTGATCTAAAAACCTATGAGGAAGCTATGTTGGACATAGATTCGGGACATTAGCTTGATGCCATGAAATTCAAAATGGACTCTATGTACTCAAACAAAGTATGGAATTTAGGAGATCCACCAAAGGGTGTAGTACCTATTGGTTGTAAATGGATCCATAAGCAAAAGCTAGGAATTAATGGAGAGCTTATGACCTTTATGTTGCGACTAATGGCAAAGGTTACACTTAAAGACCTACTATTGATTTTGAGGAGACCTTTTCACAGGTTATAATGCCTAAGTCCATTAGGATTTTACTTGCCATAGCAGCATATTATGACTATAAGATATGACAAATAGATGTGAAAACTAGTTTTCTCAATGGAAACATTGAAGAAGAAATCTATATGGAGTAACCACAAGATTTTACATCTAAAGAAAATAAGCAAAAGGTTTGCAAACTCGAGAGATCCATTTATGGACTCAAACAAGCATCCCGAAGGTGGAACATACATTTTGATAAGACAGTCAAATAATTTGGCTTTATCAAAGATGTGTATGAACCTTATGTGTATAAAAAGGCTAATGGGAGTAGTTTACAATTTATTGTGCTTTATATCAATGACATTCTTTTCATTGGTAATGAGAGAGAAATGTTAGAGTATACTAAATTATGGTTATCTACACAATTCTTCATGAAGGATTTAGGAGAAGCATCCTACGTATTAGGAATACGTATCTATAGTAATAGATCGAGAAAGATGATAGGGCTTTCCCAAACACTATACATTGATAAGATACTAAAGAGGTTTAATATGGAAGAATTCAAGAAGGGATTTATCCTGATGGAACACAGTTTACGTCTCTCTAAATCTATGGCCCCTAAGACTAATGACAAGAGACATAAAATGTCCCACATACCTTATGCATCCACTATAGGGAGCATAAAGTATGCCGTTCAATGTACAAGGTTAGATGTGGCACACACTCTAAGTATTACAAGCTGTTTTCAATCTGACCCCGTTGAATGTTACTGGATGGCCATTCCAGCAATCGTTAAGTACATAAGAAGGACTAAGGATTTATTTTTGGTATATAGTAATAGAGAATTGCAACTCAAGGGGTTTTCAAATTTTAGTTTCCAATTTGATGTAGATGATCTAAAATCTACTTCTGTATTTATATTTTGCTTTAATGGTTGTATGATGAGTTGGATGAGTTTTTAACAAGACACCACGATCGATTCAACCATAGAGATGGAATATAAAGCAACTTTAGAAGCTGCAAAGCAAAGTGTTTAGATGAAAAGCTTTATCCAGGAGCTGGATATACTGCCTAACATTGCTAAGCCTATAGTTGTCATCTGTGACAACAATGAAGCAGTAGTGCAAGCTAAAGAGCCAATATCTTATTAGTGATCTAAGCACATTTTGGGATGATATCATTTGATCCGCAAAATCACTGATAGAGGTGATATCCAAGTAGAGAAAGGGTAAACTTAGAAGAGAATATAATAGATCCACTAATAAAACCCCAAACATAAAAGGGTTTTGAAGAACATCTTAAGAAGATGGGTCTTAAGACTATTGGGCATTAGCTTTAAGGTAATAGGAGATTGCTGGAATAGTACCCCACTGCTAATTAGATTGACATGTAAACTATTTCATTTGTGATACAATTTTAATTGAATGATATTCATTATAAATGGCATCATGATTTTATGCTTATTTAATTTATTAGCATTTGGTTAAAGCTCTTAAATCATATAAGACTGCGGGACTTGGTCATGCACTGGGTGGTGATCATAAAATAAGTATTATATGGTTGTGATCTTAAAATATTTCAAGTCATATAATCTTATGAGACAAGGCTTCTAAGATTCGAATAGACTTGCACTAACAATGCATAAATCTAAGGGGTTCAACATTACTGTATTTCATGAGCAATCTATGTTAGATAGAGAAGCATGTTCGTAGATACTTGTTAAAGAACAAGTTTGCTAAAGGCCCATCAGAGAATCCACTAGATAGCCATAGTTGTAAGTCGGTAGTGGCAAGTTCTCCATCTTACGCTAGTGCATATAATTAATCCTTTAACCTGAGGGTTCATGGTAACCTTGTGTTCAGGTCTTTATGCTTTGACTCTTCCTCAACCACTTGTGGGTCATTCGAGTTGAGTTTAGGTATAAGCTACTTAGGCATGAAGGTTTGTAGGATCTAAAATGGGATCCATATCCTCATCATTTTTGAAGGGTGAGTGCATCTCCTCTGTTTTTTATAATGATTGATTCCGCAAAATTTTTGCACAAGATAGTATGACAATTTGAAAAAGGAGTTTTCAAAAGATGAGGTCATAAAGGGGAGTTGAACATTAGGAATAGAAATATAGATGTCGAGGCTATTAAGGAGCCAACAAATATCTTGCCCTAGGATTTTTTTGGGAGATAGGAGATAGAAGGATCATATTTATATGGCAAGCATGTAGCTAGAATGGTTCTGCAATAGCATATTTATTTTGGCTAATTAGTTAGGTTCCATGCGCTTAAGATTGGACATCGACCATGAAGATTAGGTACTCTTCAATTAATTACTCTTCAATTAATGGAGATTAATTGAATTAAGTTATTAGTTTAAAAGAGTTTAAACTAATGTGAATATTTTGATATTCTTAATATCACAGGAATTGTGAGCACATGTTCAATGAGAGGTAGAACCTAATGGATTACATATAAAATCCAATAAGAGGTGGTATTTGATGAAGGTAATTTTCTAAGAGTTAGAAAATTCTATATAACCGACTTCATGGAGGAAAAGCAGTTGGCTAATGTTTTGTCATTTTGGCTTGATTGATTTAATTGTTAAATTGATCAAAATAATTTAAGGAGTTAAATTAGACTAATTAAATTAAGGAGTTAATTTAATTGATGCCATAGAACTATCAACTGGTCAAGTTAACTCAAAGAGTTAAGTTGACACCTTTCAGCTTAAAGAGCTAAGTTGATTGACTTAAAGAGTTAAATCAAGACCAATTATTTAAATTAAGGGGTTAATTTAATTAATGTGAGGAATTAATTTTGGAAGGAAATTCAAATGAAGAAGTTCATTTGAGATGCATTTGGAATTAATTTGGATGATATTTCATGAGATGAAATGAAGATTCTAAATGAAATTCAAATGCAAGTGAAATTCACATTTCACATGCAAGTTGCTTGCTTAGGTGGCACCAAGCCTCATGGGAGGTGTGATGCAAGTTCCTCCTCTATAAATAGAAGTGGGCAGCCACATGCACACAACTCATGTTGGATTTGCATTCTCCCTCCAAATTGTGTGATTCACACATGTGTTGAAGTTTCACACATTTTCCTTACTCTCCTCTCCTGATTTTGGCCTTCATCATTTTTTCTCTCCTTGGTTTTCTAGATGACTAAGGATTGATTGGGATTTTCTTATGGTATGTGGATCATTGCATTAGAGGCTAGACAATTGGATAGCTTTGCCCTTAGAAGATCCACAGTAAGGTGGAAAGTTTGGAGTGATTTTTCTATACCTTGCCGGATTCATTTTCTGCTAAAATTTTCACTGGAGCTTCCCTAAGGTGTTGAGTAGGATATGTCCAAATTTCAGCCAAATTAGAAGTTTTTTGGTTAGACAATTGTAGCCATGTTGCCACTGTGCTAGAGGAAGAAAGTTTTGAAGCGTTCAAGCTTTTCTTTCACTCTACCTTAGATTTTTGAGAAATCAAGGTATTTATCTTCTTTCAAGTCTATCTTACAGCATGATTTGATCCTTGGGATGTGTGTAGTCAAGTTCTGATTTAGCTTTACTTGTTTTATTTCATAGATCTTTGTGCTACACACTCCTTCATGTACATGAGATACCTCCTTCCTATCCTAAGGTGAAGTGCTATGAAAATGTAACATTAGATTGGGTTTTGACCCTCAATGAAACCGAAGCAAGATTTTTGCAAGGTATGTGTCACACATACCTTTGGAGGGCTCACCTAAGTGAAAGTTGTAGTGGGTCGTGACTATGGGTTTGGGTTGACCCTAGAGACCTCACAAGAATTAAGATTCAACGTAGAGCACTAATGCACTAACCTACTATAACCTTGTCTCAAAGGTAATACATGTATATGGTAATTGAAGTTTGATTCAAGGGGCCTAATTCGAGGCTAAGTCCATTATGACTCCTTTAAATGGATATTGCCAACACTGAGTGCGTATTCAAGCCCAAAGGCACATGCATTGATTACACGATATAAGTTGCCACTATATTTCTTTAATATATTGATTTCAGAAATTTTAAGCCTTGTGGGGGATTGTTGGAAATTAAGCTTTAAAATTTCTTAATTATTTAATTTTAATTTCTAACACTTATTGAATTTTATGGCATGTTTAATATGTTTATTATGTTTTGATTTATTTGTATTTATTATAATTTGACTATCTTAATTTACCTCAAGGAAAAATATTTTTTTCTTCTTATAAGATTTTTGGAATTTTAATTTTGTCCTCTATGTTATGCAATTTCAAATTTGGTCCTATAAGTCAAAAAATAAATTTACACATTTAGTCCGAAAGTCATCGGAATTTCATAAAATGGCTGGATATGCTAATATAGCACATTGAATTTTGTTGAATTTGAGGATTTTTTATTAGGTGGAAAATTTTCAACTGATATGGCCATCTTTTTTGTCTTGTTGGAAGAAGTCTTTGCTTATTTGGACTTTTGTTAGTAATATTATTGTTAATGTATTATCAATAATATTATTATTAATAATACTATTAATATTAGATAATTATATTGTTATTATCATTGATAATATTAACATTATTATGCTTACAATTAATTATATTAATAATAATAAAATTAATTTAATATTTATCAACATTATGTATTATTATTAGTAATATTATAATAATATTATTATAATATTGATAATATTATAATATTATTAATATTACATATTAAGAATTTAATTAAATTATAATTAATATAATTTTTATTATTATTATTATTATTACTACTAATCATATAATTAATATTATTAATTATAATAGCAACACTATTAATGATATTAATATATTATTAAATATTAATAATAATATGATTAATATCAGTATCAATTATATATATACACATATATTATAAACATACATATTTATATAAATATATATTATATATCACATACATACACATATATATAAATAAATGTGTACTGCCTCCGTGGCTAGCAACCACCCCTCTCCCCAACCACTTAGGCTGGCCATGATAGCCATGAGTTAGGTGCATTGACCACCTGGACAGGCTGTCCATAGCACACCTAGAAGCTTGGTTGTGGTTGCCTCTTTCAATCACCTAGCGCTTAAAAGCACGATGACCATTTGAAACTTGGCTGCCTAGCTAGATATGGCTATGCTACCGTTGGAGGGTTGCAGGGGAAGTGGGGGTGTGGGGGGCAATTTTTTTTTTCCTTCTCTTTTCTTTTCTTATTTTTTTTAAATTTTGGTTTAGTTATTTCTTTTTCTTTATTATATGTAAAGTTATTTAATTTTTTTATTTCTTAACTAAAAGTTAATGATACATTATATATAAATATATATTTAAAATTCATATTACCAACTGAGCAATAAAAAAAATAAAATAAGCCAATTAATCTTAAACATGTCAACTATTTTTTTGCCAACATGGCAAGAAAAACCCATGTAGGTGCCAACTCATCTAAATCCCCAATTTCAACCCCTTCCAGCATACCATGTTAGAATTTTTGGTCAATTTTTCAAATTCCAGCGACTTTCGAACTAAATGTGTAATTTTTTTAACTTATAGGACTAAATTTAAAATTGCATAACATATAAGATAAAATTGAAAGTCGAAAAATTTTATAGGATGAAATAATTATTTTTCCATTTACCTCATTATGCGATCAATTATTGTTCAATTTATGACCAATTTTATGAGATTTTATTATTAATCATTATTTTTTTTAATGGTCAAATTGTTTGACTATATAAAGGGGTCATCATTTAGTCATTTTACAAGTGAGAATTTTGTGAGTTTATATTTTTCCCCACATGACTATTGTGTTAGTGTTTTGGCAATAGAATTATGAATTGCTTCCTTGTATCCTCATGGTTGAGCACATGGGATAAGACACTATTAAGAGCTAATAGGATTTTATCTTGGAGTCATAATCGATCATTAATGCTCATACGTAGGGAGACAATCACAGCTTTAAGACAGCGATATATGTCGTGACTCTACATTGATCCAATTCATTTCCTTCAATCTTTTATATAGTTTGATTTATTATTTTATGCATTTTTAATTTTATAATATTATGTGTATAGTGTTACAAAATTTAAATTTATCTTATTTTTATATTTCAACACAAATCACACAATATCCGCAACAAATTTAAATCATGTGGTTATATGTACAGGTTTCCAGAGCACATGATGCAACAGTGAAGAATGGACGCATGGAATTTTAGAAACTAACATGCACTTTTTGGTCACACAATTATACTGTAATGATACGCCTTCCGAAACATACACATTGATTCATTTTAATTAACTTCTGGAGTTGCATTTGGAAAACATCATAATGTTACATTTTATCTTGCTTAAATTAAATACTTATTTTCTGTACAAATATTCGCACTCTCAATTCTAATCCTATCAGAGCATAAACCGTGCATGTCCATACTGTACAAGCACAAATTTTAAGTCGTCATTTTGGCAAATCCAAACCTTTGCTTTAATTTATGAGCTAGATATATAAAGTACGAGCTGAATAACTTACAAAATGGTCCAGTCCAAAAAATTAAAAATAAAAAAGAATGTATGCCAAAAATTGGGCCATAGTTTTGGCATTTGGGCCAAGGTTTCATGCGAGTCACATCTTCAAAATATTTGTAATTCCATTATCAAGCAAACGAAAAAATACTTAATTTACTCATCATGTAGCTCTTTTTGGATATGAATATTCGTGAATACTATAATAGTCAACTGGTTAAAAGGTATTGCCTTTTACATATATAAGCATGAGGTCAGGAGTTCAAATTTAAATGGCTACCTTAAGAGAATTAAAGTATCATATAACTAATTAATAGATTGTAAATTTTCTTTTTTCTTTTTTCTTTTTTTTATCATTAATCAGTAATTCCAAAAACAAAAAAGAAAAGAGAGAAGAACCAGAATATAAAAAGAGAAAAGGTAATTCATGGTGTTCCATGGGTTGGATATATATATATATATATATAGGTTACGCCCAATGCATGTGGACAAATCCTTATTTCAGCCTGTCTTTGTTCTTCCCGAATTCAAGATCTTAGGTAGTTGAGTTAAATTTGTTGGAACTTTTGGAGGCGCCAAGTTTCTGCATGTTTCATTCAACTTATCATCAGTCTCTATATGCGCGCGCGCCAAATTTTATAATCTTTCACAATTACAAATCAATCAAGACCAAATATTTCTACTAATTTCACCAGAGAAAAAAATTAACACCAGATATTCTAACATATTGAGAAATATAAAACCCTTGTAATTTTGTAAATGACTGCTGACTTTCTGAAAATTTTAAAAATTAATTTGCGACATAATAAGCAGGAGTAATTAAATCCTTCCCCTAAAAATTTTAAAATTAAAAAAATATATATATATATATATATGAAGATAATAATCCCATAAAGTTACAAACAACAAATTGACGTATTGTTCTTTGTAATCCAGTCCGTACATAATTATTCGAGTTGGATTATTTGGCAGCATGTGCCGCAGTACGCGAGGGAGCGAATGCTTTGCAATACAACCCACCCATTTTTGTCCCCACAAAAAAGCATAAAATTATGAGATGATTGAGCATATATGCATTTATATATATTGCATGTTGCAGAGCACGTACAGCCCATCTGAATCTTAATTTCAAACTCATCAATCAAATCCCATCTCAATTTCACCCCAAATCGTCAGCTGCCAACACTGGTTCTGCTTCCTTCCCTGTCAACTCAAAATCATGCATGTTAATTTAGGGCACCTAAAATTACTCTTGGAGAAAAATAAAATAAAATAAATAACCCTACCTCTCCATGTAAAGTGACTTTAATTAGTCAGCTTGTTTGCCTACTTTTGGGCAAAGGGTATCTCAAAATTTATGAAGCGTTTTTAGTGCAGAGAAGTCATTAAGTTCAAACTCAGATCTAGAATTTAGGAAATATAATTTGTATTGATTGATCAACTCTATCGAAATGTAAAAACATGAGATAAGCTAGCTATGGGATATTCATTTTCTATAATATTATACTTGAGTTGAATTCTTTTTTTTTTCTTTTTTTTGAATGATAAAGGCATGTGATGCAAAAACCACCTAAAAGGAAATTGTGAAAGTATAATTGGATATAAATTTCAACACAATATATGTAGTTGTGATACAATAGTTAAAACAATTGGATGTGATTTATATTTCTTAGAAATAAAAAGCATCTTATCTCTAAACTATTAATTGAATACATCTTAAATCATCTTACTAAATATATCTTGACAATAACAAATTAATCGACACAATTCCCAATACTCTAAATAATCATTTTACCCTTTGTCACATAAAACAAAGCGAAGATGATTAATAGTGTTTGTGCTAAAGTATTTAAATTGTTAAGTGGGAGAGACATCTAATGTTTTTATAATTATTGGCCTTGATGTGATGAGTCCGTTCTCTATTGAAGTCAAGCGTGTGAGCTTATTTTTCATGATCTAATCAAAGTCCAGTAACTCATTCAATTGGGATATTGATATCTTGATATATATATATATATATATATATTCTCAGAGGAGTGTCAATTAAACAAATAGGACGTATTAAATAGCAATCTTTAATTAGTTTAAGCAAATAATTTGAATATCTTAAAAAGAATATGTCAAGTAAAACCACTCAGTGCATACAAATCGATTGATCACCCAGCAAGTCTATGCTTATTGAATTACATTTCAAGTTAGAAATTGGAATATTATTAATTACTACTTAATTGACAAGCAAAAGAAGATATTTTTCTGGAGATCCCTAGTAATTAAAAGTGTGACCTTGGGAAAAAGCTATTTTGTGGGTGCGTAGGCTGGCTAGCTAGCTAATGATGCACCTCATTGACATGGACAACAAATAAGCTGGGAACCATAAGCCGCACCAAAAGCATCAATTACTGTCAAAATTGTTGTGCAGTTGGGATATTCTCCCACACTTGTTTTTATTTAGAGTAATGTTATTTACGAATATAAAGCCCGTTTATATGATCTTGAATGTGAAATTTTTAAATCCCTGTAAGGAGTAAGGAGATTAATGGAGGGCCTCAAGCGTAGCTCCAAAGAAGTCATGATTATAGCTCAGCCAGCTGGCCCTGGAGACACATACAAGATTGCATATATTCTTCATTTCTTTCTAGGGGCCGGCAATTTGCTCCCATGGAATGCCTTAATTACTGCTGTGGACTACTTTGGTTATCTTTACCCGGAAAGACATGTTGAGAAGGTTTTCTCTGTGGTTTACATGGCTTCTTCTTTGCTGGTTCTGGCCCTGCTCTTGAGCTGGGGCTGCTCCTCCAGGAAGAATTATTTCATGAGCCTAAGATTAAGAATGAACTTCGGATTTTCTATGTTTGTTCTGTCTCTAATGGCTACACCAATTATGCATTGGGCCAACGGACCAAAGATGAGTTCAAGCAAAGCCTACTATATGGTGGTTGCCTCAGTTTTCATTTGTGGTTTAGCTGATGGATTGATTGGAGGAAGCTTGATAGGAACAGCAGGAAAGCTACCAAAACAATACATGCAGGCTGTCTTCGCAGGCACTGCTTCTTCGGGTAAGTTTTATATAATTCAAAAAATTCTTATACGTATGCTAGTTAAGTACTTTTTGTCCTTCAATATCTATGGATAAACAGCAAAATAGGACCGTAAATTATGGTGAAAATTAGGATCAAAACTCTTAAAAAATTGAAAAAAAAGGACAGAAGTCACCAGACAACATAATCAACTCCGGTAACTGCTTGTGTGGCGAATGCGCCAGTATTTCATGCATGCACCATACAAGTACCATGCAAGAACAATCATTAGCGTTGATTGTGCTTTTGGTTGACTTGTGACTTTTTCAATTTTTTAAAAGTTTTGGTCTTAATTTTCTACTATCCAAAATTTCAATCGTACATTTCGAATTGGCCATACTTATGCTCTATATTTGAAATTTTCCCAATTTACTGTCAACCCATTCACAAATCAATCGGCAGGTGTTCTGATTTCTATACTAAGGATCATAACAAAAGCATCCCTGCCCCAAACTCCACAAGGGCTCAAAACAAGTGCTCAATTCTATTTCATAGTCAGCTCAGCGATACTAATTGGATGTGTAATCTGCTGCAATCTGCTATACCAATTACCTGTCATGCAGCAGCATTACAACAAGTTCCAAGATGTTCTGCCAGTATATGCTTGCTCATCAACGCCCAAATTCTGGCAAATTTTCACTAAAATAAGGTTCCCAGGATTTGGAGTTTTCTTGATATACACAGTTACTCTGTCCATATTCCCAGGATTCTTAGCGGAAAACATCAAATCCAGTCTTCTGAAAGATTGGTACCCAATTGTGCTGATTGCAACGTACAATTTGTCGGATTTTGTGGGCAAGTCATTGACAGGCATATATGCTATGAAGGGCATTGGAAAGGCGACGTGGGGTTGCATGGCAAGGCTTTTGTTTTATCCTCTGTTTATAGGGTGTTTCCGGGGCCCAAAGTGGCTGAGGACGGAGGCTCCGGTGATGATTCTGACTGTAATGCTGGGATTGAGCAATGGGTATCTTACGAGCGTTATCATGATTCTTGCCCCCAAGATAGTGCCACAGGCGGAGGCGGAAGTGGCTGCCATTGTAATGGCAGTGCTGTTGGGAATGGGGTTGGTAGCGGGTTCAGTGTTAGGTTGGTTTTGGGTAATTTGAACTTCTGTTGCTGTTCAAGATTTATTCCGATTTTCATGTATTCCATTTTGGGGATTTATTCAAAATGGCAATCAGTATTTTTTTTTATTTAATTTCAGAAATTTATTTCAATTGATATTTTATTTGTTATATTATGTGAAATAAAAATTAAATGTTTTACTTTTTAAAAGGTATAAGAAATAATAAGGGCTCAAACAGGAGCAGGGATCTATGCAATCCCTTTCCTTGTAGGTCGCCTCAAAACACATGTAATATGAATTTTCATAGTGATAGAACTCCAACTCTGTTTAGACATGTCAAATTTTAAACATCAAATGAACCTATGTTCACTGTCTAACCAAGCGTGCGGCTTGTGCACCACCAAATAATCACTCTCCAAAATACTTTCAGGTAGTTTGCATATTCAAGGCTTTAAAAGTTTGTACATATTTCATAATTGATCAAAAATAAATATAATCTTAGGTCCGAGTTAAGACAATTTTAGTTAAGCATATTAACATTCCCACCAGCCCAACTGATTATTCATAAACCTCACTTGTGTGATATGGTCTTAAGTATGGTGAGAGGGCCAACCAAAGTCTAACGCTACTCATATCTCATAATCTAATATCAGCCACATAATGCGAATGCAAAAATGTCTTGTTAGTTACAATGTATTCTCAGAAGCCATAAAATGAAATACTATGTGCTTGTTTGTTTATAAATTTTCAATACATTTTTTTACTCTCAAAATTTAAACAAACAAACAATACACATTCTCCAAATCTATTCTCAAAATACAAAATTTATTCTCCAAAATACCCTTACTACTTACACTCTAATACATTCCTTAACACTAACTACTTATCATAAATTATCCCCTGCACATTACATATATATATACATATACTATCACTTATTCAATTTATATATACATACAAATAAATACTTTTAAAATATCAATTTCACCACATCAACTCAACAAAAAAATTATTGATGTGACATTTTGTCCATTTTCAAAACATAAACAAACAAACAATTTTTTTCTAATTTATTCTCTACATACTACCCAAAATACAAATAAACACTCATCATATTCCCCAACCCTACTTTTCAAAATCCATTCTCCCAAAAAATTTTGGAAGAATGCTCCAATTCACATCCAAACATAGCCTATATAATCTTAGGCTACAATATATATTTGGAGTACATATTCATTCAACAATTAAATAAGTATTGGTCACGCTAAGACAGAGGATAGAGGCAAAATGCAGTGGATATAAACTAAAATTTTTGCTATTAACTTGGATCATTCAATATATAAATTCATTCTCTAAACCAACGAAGATCCTCATGCCACGTGAAATGAATTAAAGAGAGTAAGAAAGTCATATACCTCAAGCTTCATGTTGATGAAGATGCTAAGTAAGTTGCTGCCAAAGGCAATCCTTGAACACTACAAGTATTTCCCCCAAGTGAGTCTCATTGTTCTTCTGCTTGTAAGTTCCAATAGAAAACTATATTCTTCTATGCTCCAAAGAGAAAAGCTCACACACCAGAAATATTTCTTATGATAGAATACATACATTACTACTTGAATATATATATAAAAGAGAATGAAGAGAAGATATTAATAGAGAAAATTTTCCTAGCAAATCGAGCAACCAACGATTCTTCGTTTCACAAAGCAAAATCAAACCAAATGAGGGCAAATAGGTGGACATCATCTTTGTTGTGACTTGGAACAGTCAAACCCTAGCTATGAAATAATAGAAAAGATAAATCAATGTAATTTGACAACAAGATTTAACATGATTTGATGATATGCCTAATCCACCTGACAAAGATAAGAATTTTATTGATCTCAAATCATAATGCAAGAACAAACTTTTGTCCCACAATCTCACATGAACAGCAAGCACCCCTATTCTAGACACCATCTCAAGAAACTATCTTAAAAGTAGTCTAAAATCACTCGTGTAATGTCTTTAGTCATTTGTCTTAAAAGAAAACTAATTAAATACCCGTAAAAATTAAGTTCTAGTTGAATTGGGGTTGTGCCACGCGTCGCGACACGCATGACTTGTGCCCCAGCATGCACAAAATTGATTTATGCTGCAAAATTGTTCTCACCGTACGCCTTGACAGAAAAAACTTGTGTTATGGCACAACATTCCAGTAAGTTGCACACCTGGGCGTGGCATTTCTTGTGCCCAAGTGCACAATGCATAAAGTTTGCTACCTGTTCCAGTGAGTTGCACGCCCTGGTACGACAACTTCATGCTAAGGTACCTAGTTCCAATGATGTCCACGCCAAAGCACGACACTCTTAGTGCCTGAGCATGCTTTGCTGCGCCCTGCTGCCCATTCTCACCTATTTTGTGCACCTATTTCAACCGCTTTTCCATTTTGCTCCATTCTTCTTCTACTTCTCATCGATTTAGCCCAAGTTTCAAGGTAAATTCAACAATTCTCCACCTCGACTTAAAATTCACCACCTTCTTTCTTTGTCCCTACCCCCAAAAAGGCCTACCATCTAAGTTTACAAATATTAATCAAATCCAAGTAATGTTCGAATTTGATTCTTAAAACAATCTTAGTCAACATATTTGTCGAATTATCCTTAGTTCCAACCTTATCAATCAAAATAACACCTTGAGACACCATATCTCGGATAAAGTGATACCTCACATTAATGTGCTTTGTTCTCTCAAGAACGGCTTGATTCTTTGACAAGTGTATTGCACTCTGACTGTAACAAAATATTGAAGTAACCTCAAAATCCGTATCCATATCCTCAATCAACCTCTTTAGCTAAATGGCTTCCTTCATGCCTTTAGCTAAAGCTATGTACTCAGCTTTTGTTGTAGACAACGCAACTAATAACTACGAAGTTGCCTTCTAGTTGATCGTACAAATTGAAACACAAAATGCATACCCCATCATGGACCTTCTGCTATCTAAATCTCCTATGTAATCTGCATCCACATAGCTAATAATCCTAATAGTAGAATTCAATTGACTATACCTCAAACACTTGTCTTTAGAGCCTCTCAAATACATCATGATCTATTTCACAGCTTACTAGTGAGTCTCTCCTAACTTGTGTATGTACCTGCTCACAACACTACTGCATGTGAAATGTCTAGCCTAGTTACACCATGGCATACATCAAGCTACCCACTGCACTAGTATATGACACATTGAACATGTGCTCCACCTCCTATTCAGTACTTGGTGAATCATCTATTAAGAGCTTGAAATGAGCTACAAGTGGCATACTTACTAGCTTAGACTTATCCATCCTAAAATGCTCCAATACTTTCTCAATGTAATGTTGTTAAGATAAGTACAATAATCTTGTTTGTTTGTTCTGGATGATCTCCATGCCTAATATCTTCTGTACACTACCTAAATCCTTCATCTCAAATTCTTTACTTAATTAAGCTTTTAAAATATTAATCTTAGATATGTTTCTACAGGCAATCAACATATCATCAATGTACAACAGCAAATATATGAGAAGGCTATCACTATATTTTCTATGATATACATAACAATCAAAATTGCATCTAGTATAGCCTATCTTGATAATAAACGCATCAATCCTTTTATACCACTACCTGGGAGACTGTTTGAAGCCATATAAGGACTTCTTCAAGAGACATGCTTGATTTTGTTTCCCCAAAACAACAAATGCCACTGGTTAGCTTATGTAGATTTGTTCTTCCAACTCACTATGTAGAAATATTGTTTTCACATTCATCTACTCAAGCTTTATATCAAATAGAGCAACCATGGCAAGTGAAACACGAATAGAAATGTATTTTACAATAGGGGAGAACACTTCATGAAAATCAACTCCCTCTCTTTATGTAGAACCCTTAGTAACCAATCACACCTTGTATCTAGCATCCTCAATCCTAGGAATTCCTTCTTTCTTCTTGTTGATCCATTTGCAATCTACAATCTTTTGCCCTTTGGGTACATCAACCAGCTCCCATGTGCTATTCTTGTGTAGAGACTCCATCTCTTCACCATAGCTACAACCCATTTATCCAATCTAGTTAGGAAATTGCATCTTTGTATGAGATTGGATCATTTTCTCAAACTCCTTAGCTGAACTTAATGCATAAGTTACCAGATCTGAAAATGCATACCATTGTGGTGGTTTGATCTGCCTCTTCTCCCTATCATGAGCCAAATAATAGTTTTGTACCTACTACTAATTAGGTGATAATATGTTCTCACCAGCTTCATCTACCACTTTCTGTTATCCCTTTGAAATTTGTGAAGTATCAATTTCAATCTCCATATTTTCCTTAACACCCTGTTGACTACTTTTAGATTGTTTTACCTTCTTCATCATAGCAGACTCATCAAAAGTCATATATCTGCTAATAATCATCCTAGAGCCCTTGTTATCTTTACACTACAAACAATAACCTTTTATTCCATTTGCATAGCCTAGGATTATGCACTTCCTAGCCCTTAGCTCAAGCTTTCCATCACGAACATAAGCATAGATGGGGTACCCAGATACTCTCAAATTTGAGTAATTAGTAGAAAACTCAGACCAAACTTCCATTGATATCTTGCAGTCCAAAGCAGTTGATGGTAACCTATTCACCAAGTAACAAGCAGTACCAAACATATCTCAAGCTCTATACTCACAACCATACTTGTCCAAAATACCTAGCAAAATCAAAATTTTCTTTAGATTTGGAACATGATGCACATCTGTTAAGGTCCTTATTATGCCATCATTCATTTGATACTAACTCAGTTGATTCCTACAACTTTATATGAAGCATCATTTCCTATAAGTACTTAACTACCATCATATTTTTGATAAGTGGTAAACCAATCTTTACATGGGCATATGTGGCAGGAGCAGCCATTATCTAAAATCCACTCAGAGCTTAGTAAGCTTTCGGTAATGTTGGGAACAAGCCAACTATCAAACTTATCCTTAATAATTCCTGCAACATCATCCTATTTCTGATAAGAAGTTTCACTTGTATTCTTTGCCTTTCCTTGTTTCAGACAATCTCATTTCTAGTGCCCCTTTTCACCACACCTAAAATACTTATCTCTATTGCTAGGCTTGGTTCAAGACTTTGATCAGCCTCTACTCATTCTAATTTCTCTCGATCTCTCCTTTGCTACTAATCCTTCCCTACTTTCACCATTGTTACTGCCCAAGATATATTTTCTCAACTCATTTGCAATTCAATGAAGCCTTCACATTCTCCATTGAAATCATATCTCGTCCATATAGCCAAGTTGTAACCAAGTGCTCAAAAAATTTGGGTAGAGAATTTAAGAAAATCAATGCTTAAACTTCATCATCAATTTTAACATCCATACTAGCGAGATCCAAAATTACTTTGATGAAATAATTAATATATTAAGTAATAGATGTATCTTTCTTCATCCTCAATGTGTATAATCGCTATTTCAGATACAGTTGATTCGTTAAAAACTCATCATATAGAGACTCTCTAGCTTTGACCATAGTCCCGTTGGTGTACATTCTATGGTGACCTCTCTTAATGTGTTATTTGCTAATGATAACACCAAGGTACTGTAAGCCTTTGCCATAAACTTGTCCTTCTCTTCATCTATCAGCATTTTTGGTAAGGAATTCTGCTCTTTAATGCTCTCTGTAAACTTTGTTGACACAAGAGGTGTAGACTTTTATCTTCCACAGCCTAAAATTATTTTTCCCATCAAATTTCTCTACCTCATACTTCATGGCTACCATTTGATCAATCTCGACTCTCGATACTAGTTTGTTGTGACTTGGAATGATCAAACCTTGACTATAAAATAATAGTAAAGATAATTCAATGTAATTTGACAATAATATTTAACGTGGTTTGGTGATGTGCATAATCCATCCAATAAAAAAAAGAATTTTATTGATCTCAAATTAAAGTGTAAGTACAAACTTTTGTCCCACAATCTCACATGAACACCAAAAACTTTCATTCTAAACATCGTCTTGAGATACTATCTCAAAGGCAATCTAATATCACTCGTGTATGGTCTACCCTCATTTTTCTCGAAAGGAAACTAATTAAATACGCATGAAAATTGAGTCATAGTTGAACTAGAGTTACATCGTGCATCGGGGCGGGCACAAAATTGATTTGCGATGCATAGTTTTCTCATCGTATGCCCTATTTAGGAAAACTTGCGCTAAGACACAACATTCCAGTAAGTTGCGTGCCTAGGCACAGCACTCCTTGCACCTGGGTGCACAATACATAAAGTTTGTTGCCCATTCTAACGAACAGTGTGCCCCAGTTCAACAACCTTGTGGTAAGGTACTCAATTCAAATGATGTCCATTCTTGAGGGCGCATTGCTACACTCTGCGACCCATTCTTGCTTGTTTCATGCACTCATTTCGAGCCCTTACTCTATTTTGCTCTATTTTTCTTTTGGTCCTCATCAAATTAGCCCAAATTTCATGATAAATTCAACAAACTTCATATTATATCTATATATTGATGAAGTTAAAAGGTACAAATGATGTGAGGTATATACATATATGTGTATCTATTAAATATTTTAACTTTCCATTAAATATAGGTGATGCTGCAAAGAGCATAACGGTCCGGAACTCCGATGGATTTGAATGGTATTGGGCTTGAGATTTGCAATAAAAAACAAACGTAAACTAGCCGAGGTGCCCCGGCTAAGGCACTCCGACGTTCAAGTTAGATTTCTAGTAGAATGGAGAGTATAGAGAAAGTGTGTAGTGAATAGTATAATTGTATTACCTTGAGCATGGTGGTGTTGGTAGAATTTATAATCTGATAAGGGTGTGATTTTACCCAAATACCCTTATCAGGTGTACTTGGGTTTTCCTTATGATCGG
>JACGDI010005397.1:160841-219030 GCA_014898725.1 Jacaranda copaia
GGGAAGTAGATTTTTGATTCTCCTCCCTCCCAGAAGTGATTCTACGTGTGTTTACCATTTTTTCTTTTTTCGTTTCAATCTCAAAGGGTTCCCACAGACGGCGCCAAATGATGCTGCAAATAGCGTAACGGTCCAGAACTCCGGTGGATTTGAATGGCATCGGGCTTGAGATCTGCAATCAAGAACAAACATAAACTAGCCGAGGTGCTCCGACTAAGGCACTCCGACGCTCAAGTCAGATTTTTAGTAGAACGGAGAGTATAGAGAAAGTGTGTAGTGAATAGTATTGATGATGCATGGATCTGTCGCCATATGGCAGCCTCCTCCCGAGGTATTGTCCCTCCTACGCCCAGTTGACCATTCGGTACATGCTGTCCAGGCTGAGCGGAGGGTTTTATCCTGAAAAGGTGCCTCTTGATGAGAGGTGGCGGGCCATTTGATAAGTGTCATTCGGACCCGCTTGGGCCTATTAGCTCAGGAGAGGTATTCTCCTGCTTTTTAGCAAGTTTTGTCCCGAAGGCGCCTCGATGGGAGGAGAGGATCCAGCCACTTATATACTGGTCAAGACCCTCCTCTCAATCCAATGTGGGACAAATGCCATACATATCATCAGCCCCCCAGAGAAGGGCTTGACAGGCCATTCGCTATATGGCGTCCGAACCTGCATGGGCCACCAAATGATGATGCATAGATCTGTCGCCACATGGCAGCCTCCTCCCGAGGTATTGTTCCTCCTATGCCCAGTTAACCATTCGGTACATGCCGTTTGGGCCGAGTGGGGGATTTTATCCTGAAAAAGCGCCTCTCGATGAGAAGTGGCAGGCCATTCGATACGTGTCGTCCGGACACGCTTGGGCCTATTAGCTCAGGGAGAGGTATTGTCCTGCTTTTTAGCAGGTTTTGTCCCGAAGGCGCCTCAATGGGAGGAGAGGGTCCAGCCGCTTATATGCTAGTCAAGACCCTCCTCTCAATCCAATGTGGGACAAATGCCATACATATCAATAGGTAATGGGGGAATATTATATTGATATATCCTTCACACTTTGCACTACCATGGGACATTTACCCTCATTAAATTCATCCATGTAGCAAATTAAGTGTAATCCCAACACACTTAATTATGTTAGCATAGGTCTATAAAATAAATCTTGAATTAAAATTCAATTTTAGTTCAAGTGACCTATCTACTAAGTCAAACATTTTGACAAGGAAGTGCAAGCCACAAATAATTAGCATCTAGTAATTAATTTAGTGTAACACCCCTAAAATTTTATCTACTTTATTTGTAATATACAATTTTATCATTATTTGGAAAGTTTATGAATTTCACATTATTAATTATTTTAAAAATATTTTTGGACTAAATTATAATTTTCGTAAACTTAATTATGTTGACTTTTGAATAATTTTAGGCTAATTGCAATTTTCTAAAAACTTGGGGTAAAATTTCATAATTTAAAATATTTTAGGATTAAATTGGAAATTAAAATTTCAAAAAAAATATGAAAATCAAAAAATGAGATTTAAAGAAATGGATAGGGGCCCTTTCTTTTCCATTTTTTCCTTCCTTTTTCTCCTTCTTTCTTTTCTCCTCCATTTTCCTTCTTTTCTTCCTTTCATCGAAGCTCCACCACTCCCACTGACCAATTTCTCTAGCGACCTTTTCAACCTCCTTAACCCACCAATCTCTTCTCCACACCACCACCTACACTTTAAGCCACTCAAACTCCTCATCGGAACGGCAGAGAAGTGGCGGCAGAAGAGAATCAAGGAAGATAAGCTATGGTGGTAGATGGGTTTTGTATTTTCTAGCAGCCACTGTCGATTATAAAGATTGGTTTAGAGAGCATTCGACATGAGGAGCACATTGGAGCTATTATATGGTGACCCTAACAACGGCAGGACGATGATCAGAGCATGGTGGGTAAAAAAAGAACTCAACTATTTTTGGCCCATTTCAACATCTACATTGCTCGAAATTGGAAACAAAAGATTGCACTAGAATCTTTGCATCGAGAGGTATAATTCTGTGGTGGAGTTGAGTTTTTTGGTGATGGAGAGACAGTCTCTTCGTCTCAATGCGGTGATCGTCCCGATGCTATCGATTTGTAATTCTGAGCCCTCGATAATGAAATTCAATTTTCATTGGTTATTGCAAGTTATATATATATATATGTACATACATACATGCAATTGCTAGTTTTTGTTCGAGATAAGCCTTTGAATTGATATATGTATTTCTATGATTGTTTACCTATGTAAACAATAGGGAGATAAGAGATACGAATTTTAGACTCACCTGTTGGTTAATAATAAGTTGAATATAAATTTTGATATCAAGAACTATTATAAGTTAAATAGTGTTGAAATAGGAATTTGACTAGAGATTTAAGCGTAAATATCGATTCTAGAAAATTTTGTATAGAAGGATCTTAATTTGTACTATCTTGATGATATATAAGGCATTAGAATGCATGATGCATTTCTATAAGGTTATTTAGATTAAACAAGAATTTTGATTCTTGGAATATTTTCCTAATCAGGTGACAATGAGTAGTAGATTCTATTTTGACTGTTGCTAATTGGGACTACAAGAGGTAAGGGTCTCTTATTTTGGATTATTGCTTTGTTAAGCTTACTCATATTTGTTTGGAACCCCTGTGAGGGTTTCCCACTTAGGTTATTGCTTTGTTAAGCCATTTGTAATCATTGGAAACCTCTATGAGGATCTGCCAATCTGGCGTTACATTTCTTATCTATAGATGTAATAAGCCCCTATGTAGGTTTTACTATTTCTAAATTATATTCTTAACTATGTTTGAAATTTGTCTGATATCTGTTATCTATTATTTGATTTGAATACCCCTATGAGGATTATCTCTGATGTTGGTTCTATTTTTTGTTTGTTCTAGTGCCTAGAATATTTTTCTATTATATATTATTTTAAAATTTGTCAGTCTCGTATCTGTACTATCTATATTGTATCTATTGCCTTGTCAGCATATCTACTATTAATTCTGTGTTTATCAGCTATGCTGGCTTATCCATGTTTTGTTCACTATTTTTTGTTGCCTTAGTAGCATTCTATTCTATTTTGTTTTGATTTGTTGATCTAAAACTGATAGTGTGCTAGGGATTTCCCTCTGGGCATCTATATAAGTGGTTATTCTATTATCTATATGATGATTATGTGGACCAAGGGCCATACTAGGCGATCTGTTTGGTTATGTAAAAGCATACTATGGATTTTCCCTTAAATGTCACTAGTACGCTAGGGATTTCCCCCTGGGTACAAGCAATACGGTAGGGATTTCCCCCTAGGCATTAACAGTGTGCTATATAGTCTGTATAGGCATCTACCATTTACCAAGCTGTTACGCTTAGGTAAATTATCTGTCTATCTGGTATAAGGTGAATCTACAATGCATGTTTTATAACTTTTTCTTAGAATGCATATGCTTTGAGTTTAATTTGCCTAAATAATTTCTGTCTGCCAATAATCTATTCTTGGAGCAATAAGGCAGGTGAGTTTTTCGTTTACTTTTCTATACTGTCTATTTTTTTGAATTCTATTATATTTAGTCTGAAAAAAATTATATTTTATCGAGTTGAGTTTCCCCTCGGTAAACACTGTTATTACATCTTACATATCCTTCACTAGGTCTTTGGACTTAACCCTTTGTATTTCATAATCTTTCAAACAGGGATGAGCTCTGATGGACACCAAGTTTGGAATAAAGTACACGATTGTTTTGTAATAGAACTAATGTTGATATTAAGTATGGAACTTGTGACTATTTGGTTGATCTTACAGATATTATGATGTATAAATTTTATTTTGAAGGTTGTAGTGTAAGATGGAAATGATAGCATGATTTGTCAAAGACTGTAATTTAACTAAGTTTCTTAAACTCTTATGATATATCTATTTTGTGATTTTATTTAATCTTGTTGGAGTTGAATTAGTGTTTAAATTTTGAGATGTTTGAATTTATGGGCCTACTGTTAAATTGTAACTCTGAGAATTAAGTCTGAATCAGAGTAACATCTCAACTTAGGTACTGTTCCAAGGTGGGGTGCTACAAAGGTGGTATTAGAGCTTAAGTTTAGATGACCTAGGTGTGAATGTGTGATAGAACTTACAGTGACCTCTATTTGGGTTATTTTGAATGTGCACTTAAGGTATTGACAGGATTGTTAAGTTATAGCAGGACCAATAGAGTATGGTAAGATCCTAGGGCTTGGGTTTAGAATTATATTGCTTGATTTTGTTAAGATAAAATTCTTAAATTGTTGCAAGATGACTAGTGGATCTGACAAAGAGAAGGCACCTATGAATGACCAAAATGACGAGACTCTAGAGGATAAGATCAAGGAGTTGAAGAAAGGAAGGAAGAACCTTAGAAAGATTTGAACGACTTTGGAAGAAAAATATTATGGGCAAAATGAACATCTTCATGAGGTTCGAGAACAGGTGCATACTTTGAAAGGAATGCTAGGTGCTTAGGACTATCTACATGATTGAGTCATGGGCGATCTCAAATGGGAGTGCCATTGAGTTAATATTATTGAAGCACAGATCTAAGAGCTTCAATCTTTGTGGACTAATATGGAGGCAACATTTCAGGCTTTGCAATCTAATTATAAGATATTGGTACAGGTTCCTCACCCAGTAGTAGATGAGATGGATTGAGCGATGGACTACTATTGCAGGGCTATCGATCAAGCCATTGGAGTTGGCCCGAGATAGACATAGAGGTCGGTCTATTAAGCATTCACTAGATCCCAACTTTTGATCAAAGATAGGGTCCACAGCAGCAGGAGCAAACACCAAAACCTAAAGTAAAACTAGAGGTTAAACCAGAGGAAGAATTAGCTGAGGAGTTTGAGGAAGAACCCAAAGAAACCCCTAATGCAAATGTCATTCCAGAACCTCCAGTCATAGCACCACTTGAGATAAATGATGAAGAAGATCAGTAGATAATAGATGAGGTGAGCGAGCTATTAGACATCACTGATGAGAAAGATTCGATTCGAGTCTTGGCGTTATAGTATCATAGTATGTTAGTAAAATAGTAATTGATGGCTTATAATTATCAAACCTTGTAACTGCAGCTAATAACTTTGTGACTATGACTGATATCATTTTTCCCTCTTTTTTCTTCAAACGCCCTATCATTTTGTCTACAACTGGGCATTCCGTTAGCATAGCCAATTTTATTACCTCTAATTTGTATATACACTTTTGTAATCTGCTATTGCTAACTTATATTATGATAATGTATGACTTTTGGGGAAATTATTTTTAATCTTTCTTTCCTATTATAAGTTTTGAAAGTTTACTTAACCTATATTATTTTCTTTATTAAAACCTGAATTATTGAAAAGATGTTGAGAATTGGTATGTTGACTTCAAATTTCAACTACAAGTTGAGATATTCCTAAAATTTTGAGACTGTGATGCATCCCATGGTAGTGTCCCTGGTCCTATACCTCCTAATTTAGTCAGTAAGAAAGACCTCCTAGA
Organism: Jacaranda copaia; assembly: GCA_014898725.1. Taxonomy (NCBI): domain Eukaryota; kingdom Viridiplantae; phylum Streptophyta; class Magnoliopsida; order Lamiales; family Bignoniaceae; genus Jacaranda; species Jacaranda copaia. Next base: position 166,369 of record JACGDI010005397.1, read on the forward strand.
CAGCAATTTAAAGACCATCATGCTCTCAGACATAGAGTTTCAACTTATTCTCGAGCTAAGCAAAGAGAAAAGGCTTTTCAAACTCCTTCAGTTAGGCAGCCAATGAGACCTGCATATCAGAGAGAGCCAGAAGTCAGGCCACCAACTCAACCCGTGGTTGAAGATTGAGCTCTAGAAAGATTCCTTCATTTTTAGCCTCTTGAGTTCTATGGAGAACTAAATGACCAAAAGTTTAAAGAATTGGTTGAAAACTTTGAGGCCATATTTGATACTTTGCGCTACCCCCAATGAACAAAAGGTATGATTCGCCACATTTCTCCTAGCGGGATCTGCTAGAAGTTGGTGGAAAATGATAGATCATCATTGGGCAGCCTCAGGATCCCAAAGGACTTAGGACAATTTTACTAAAGAATTCATGGATAAATATACACCCCTAGTAGCCAAGCAATATAAGCAATGTGAGTTCATGAATTTGATCCAAGAAAATCAGACTATTAGTTAGTATAAGGTAACCTTCAGTCGACTCATTCAATATGTGCCCTATGTTCAGAATGATGAAAGTCGACAAATTCAATAGTTTACTTAAGGACAAATTCAACAGTTTACTCAATGATGAGGTCTAGCCATCTTTGATTTACCAAATTTCAACATAACAGTTAATAAGGTACTACAATTGAAATTAGAGCTACAAGAAATCGGGAAAATAAAAAAAAAGGTAAAAAAAATAAGCCATCTCCTGGTGGACTGAGCGGCACCAACAAGAAACAGTGGAGGCCACAAACTGAAGGTGCTACTCAGAGGACTACTCAAGTAGATGGGATGGTGAATCAAGCTCAAGAAACAACACTGGCACTATATGGGTTTTGTGGGTCAGTAGGGCATAAGAAAGTGAATTGTTGGTGAAAATAAGGTAAATGCTTATGTGCAGTAGTAGCCCGCATCTTTAAAAGATTATCTAGGAAAGAAATGCCCAGTTCTGACAGGAAAAAGAAAGCAAAAAATCTAGGCCCGTGCCTATTCCCTCGTCGGAGAAGACGCACCAAACCCTAATAAGGTGGTAGAAAGTATGATTACTATCTCGAAAACTCTTGGTAAAGTATTATATGATCCCAGTGCTTCCCATTCTTTTATATCTATTGAATTCTTTGCAAAATTGAATATGAAACCTGAAACCATGGCATATCAAGTAGAAGTGAGAACACCTTTGGGAGCAGGGCTAGTCATTGATGTCATGTCTTAGGATTGCCCGATTATGATTGAAAGCCAAGTGTAACTAGCTATTTTAATACAAATGCCCATCCAAGGATATAATGTGATTCTTGGAATAGATTGGCTATACAACCATCAAACATAAATGAATTATTTCACTAAGTGCATAACACTAGGGGAAAGGACATTGATATCTTTACATCCTTCCATAGATAAAACTCCTCTGATACCGATCATATTAGCTATAAAAACTAGGTAGATTCTGAATGAGAGTGGGGAAGGATTCTTAGCATAGCTTATCAACAAACCTCAAGACACGATCAAGATTGACGAAGTAGAAGTGGTAGCGGAATACCCTGAGGTATTTCTTGAAGAGTTAAACTCGTTACCCCTTAATAGGGAAATAAAGTTTGTTATTCATACTCTTCTAGGGGCTATGTCATTTTCCAAAACTCTGTATCAGATGGCACCTACCAAACTTAAGGAATTGAAAAGTCAACTACAAGAGTTGTTAAAGAAGAAGTTTATCAGACCCAGCATGTCACCTTTGAGAGCTCCAGTGCTGTTTGTCAAGAAAAAAGATGAGTCTATGAGAATGTGCATCAATTATTGAGGTCATCATCAAGAACATATATCCACTACCCCATATGGAAGGTTATTTGACCTCCTACAGGGATCAAGAATCTTTTCAAAGCTAGATTTAAGACAAAGGTATTATTAGTTGAATATTAGAGAAGAGGGTATTCTAAAGATGACTTTAATTTCTTGATATGGCCACTATGAATTTGGGGTGATGCCGTTTAGCCTAATTAATGCCTCAGCAGCATTCATAAATTTGATGCACCGAATGTTCAGACCCTATTTGGATCAATTTATGGTCATCTTCATTAACAACATCTTGGGTTTCTCTAAGTCCAAATAAAAGCACAGAAAGCACTTACACATAGTTCAAAAGACTGTAAGAGAACATCAGATGTATGCCAATTTTAGTAAGTGTGAGTTCTGGATAGAGAAAATAGCCTTCCTAGGTTACATAATCACTCAAAATGGGATAGAAGTTGACCCCTCCAAGATAAAGGTGATTGTCAATTGGAAAAGGCCTAAGTGTTACAAAGATTCAAAGCTTTTAGGATTGGCTGGTTACTATCGAAGATTTATTCAAGACTTCTCTAAGATAGCTGGCCCACTAACCAAGTTAACTCAAAAAGATAAGCTATTTGTTTGGAATGAAGAGTGTGAGAAGAGCTTCCAAGAACTGAAGAACCATTTGACTATGGCTCTTGTATTAGCCCTTCTAGATAGGTTGAAAGATTTTATGGTGTATACAGATACCTCATAAAAGGGTTAGGATGCGTGTTGATGTAGAAAGGGCATGTTTTGCCTATGCATCTAGTAAGTTAAAACCTCATAAGAAAAACTACCCCACACATGATTTGGAGTTGACAGCAGTTATCTTTGCCCTATCAAAATGGAGGCACTATCTTTATGGGGCTACATTTGAAGTGTACACAGATCACAAAATCCTTAAGTATCTATATTCACAAAAGGATATGACTTTTCCATCAATTATCATCCCAGAAAAGTGAATGTAGTAGCCAATGCTCTGAGCTGGGAGGTAGGAATAGCTCATCTGCAAGGCACAAAGACATCCAAAAAGTTAAAAGCAAGTGCTATGATAAGACTAAAACAATAAGTCTAGATTGCAGGAGTGAAAGTACAACCTGAATTGTATGAAAAAATCCAGCAAGCTCAAGCCAGAGAAAACTGGATGTTGAAATAGAAAGAAATGATGAAAATCTTTATAGATTTTAAGTTCAGCATGGATAGCTAAGGTGTCCTACCGCCGAACTAACATATCTTCTTTCTTCCGAAATAATAGCTCCCGTTTCTTCTGAACCAGCATATCCTATCCATCAAGATAGAATTTGTGTACCAAAAAGATGAAAGAAAAGATATTAGAAGAAGCGCATCGAGTAAGGTACACCGTATATCTCAAAGGAACGAAGATGTACTGGGACTTAAAGAAATAGTTCTAGTGAAATGAGATGAAGAAGGATATAGCAGAATTTTTGCAGAAATGATTGACCTGCCAGTTGGTGAAGGCGGAACACTAACGACCGTCAAGTTTGTTGCAGCTACTCCCCATCCCAGACTAGAAATGGGAACAAGTGACTATAGACTTTGTAATTGGTCTACCGAGTTTATGATAGTATTTAGGTAGTAGTAGATTGATTAATAAAGTCCTCACATTTTCTACCAGTTAAAACTGACTATAAGGTCGAGAAATTAGCAGAATTATACATTAAGGAGATTGTTAGGTTACATGAAATCCCAATGAGATTGTGTCTAATAAGCACCTTAAATTTACATCAAAACTTTGGAAAGGTTTACAGAGATATATAGGAATAAGATTGCAATTTAGTTTGACAACTTATCCTCAGACTAACAGACAGTCGAAAAGAGTTATTCGAATTTTGGAGGATATGTTGCAGGCATGTGTTCTGGACTTTGGTGGAAGTTGGACTCGACATCTGCCTCTAATTGAATTTACCTATAACAATAGCTATCAATCTATTATTCAAAAGGCATCATATGAAGCATTGTACGGTCGAAAGTGTCAATCCTCGCTATATTGGGATTTGGCAAAATGTAAAGGTACCACTAAAGAGTCTCTAGGAATTATAAAGCCTTAACTAATCTAAGAGACTATAGAAAAGGTACATATTATAAAACAACAAATGAAGGCTACTCAACATTTGTAGAAAAGTTATGCGAATAGATAAAGAAAGGACCTGGAATTTGAGGTTGGCGACTGAGTGTTTCTTCAAGTGTCACTAGAAAGGGATCAAAAGAATAGGCAAAGGTGGAAAACTAAGTCCAAGATACATGGGGCCATATGAGATATGTGAAAGAATTTGACTAGCGGCTTATCATCTGGTGTTATGCCAGAGTTTAGCCGGAATACATAACATCTTTCATATATCACAGCTATGGAAATATTACCCAGATCTATCTTATATCATATCTCATGAACACATGGAACTAGAAGGCGACCTAACATATGAGGAGTGACCCGTTCGTATCATAGATAGAAAGTTTCAAGAACTTAAGAATCAAAAGATTCCTCAGGTGAAGGTGTTGTGGCACAATCATAATGTTGAAGAAGCAACTTGGGAATAGAAGGATCTCATGCGCCAACAATATCCCGAGCTGTTTCAATATTCAAGTGAGAATCTGGGGATCAGATTCCTTTAGAGGGAGAGGTCTATAACACCCCTAAAATTTTATTTATTTTATTTGTAATATACAATTTTACCATTATTTAGAAATTTTATGAATTTCACTTTATTAATTATTTTAAAAATTTTTGTGGGCTAAATTATAATTTTTATAGATTTAATTGTGTTGACTTTTGAATAATTTGGGGCTAATCACAATTTTCTAAAAGCGTGGGGGTAAAATTTCATAATTTAAAATATTAAAGGATTAAATTAAAAATTAAAATTTTAAAAAATTATATGAAAATGGAAAAATGAGATTTAAAGAAATGGGCAGGGGCCCTTTATTCTTCATTCTTTCCTTCTTTTTTTTGCTTCTTTCTTTTCTCCTCTATTTTCCTTCTTTTCTTTCTTTCACTGAAGCTCCACTACCACTACTGGCCAACTTCTCTGATGACCTTTTCAACCTCCTAAACCCACCAATCTCTTTCCCACACCACCACCTATACTCTCAACCATTCAAACTCCTCACCTGGATGGTGGAAAAGCAATAGTGGAAAAGAATCGAGGAAGACGAGCTACGGTGGTAGCTAACTTTTGAGTTTTTTGGTAGCCATCTTGATTATGCAGGTTGGGTTAGGGAGCATTTAACAGGAGGAGCACATTAGAGCCATTACATGGGGACTTTAATGATAGCAGGATGGTGATCGAAGCATGGTGAAGGAAAGAAGAACTCGACTATTTTTGGCCCGTTCTGATGTCTACGTTGGTCAAAATTGGAAATAAAAGGTAGAATTGGAATCCTTGCATTGAGAAGAATAATTCTATGGTGGAGTTGCGTTTTTCGACAGTGGCGGCCGACGGCGGTGGAGAGATAGTCTCTTCATCTCGATGCGGTGATCATCTCGGTACTATCAACTTATGATTTTGAGCCCTCAATAGTGAAATTAAATTTTTAATGGTTATTGCATGTTATATATATAAGTACATACATGCATGAAATTACTAGTTTGTGTTCGAGACGAGCCTTTGAATCGATATATATATTTCTATGATTGTTTACCTATATAAGGAATAGGGATATGGGAGATATGAATTTTGGACTCGTATGTTGGTTAATATTAAGTTGAATATAAATTTTGATATTGAGAACTATTATAAGTTAAATAGTATTAAAATGGGAATTTAACTAGAGATTTATGCATAAATATTGATTCTAGAGAATTTTGTATAAAAGGATCTTAATCTGTATTATTTTGATGATAGACAAGGCATTAGAATACTTGATACACTTCTATAAGGTTATTAGGATTGAACAAGAATTTTGATTCTTGGAATATTTTCTTCATTAGGTGACAATGAGCTGGGCACCGACGAGTAGTAGATTCAATTTTGACTACTACTTATTGGGACTGCAAAAGGTGAGGGTCTCCCACTTGGGTTATTGCTTTGTTAAGATACTCGTAATTGTTGGAAACCCCTATGAGGGTCTCCCCCTTGGGTTATTGCTTTGTAAGCTACTCGTAATTATTAGAAACCCCTATAAAGGTCTCTCACTTAGGTTATTGCATCGTAAGCTACTTATAATTATTGGAAACCCCTATGAGGTTCTGCCAATCTAGCGTTACATTTCTTATCTGTAGTTGTAGTAAGCCCCTGTGTGGGTTTTACTATTTCTGAACCATACTCTAAACTGTGTTTGAAATCTGTCTGCTATCTGTTATCTGTTATCTGATTTGAATACCCCTGTAAGGGTTACCTCTAATGTTGGTTCTATTTTCTATCCGTTCTGGTGCCTAGAATTTTTTTCTATTGTCTATTATTCTGATATCTGTTAGTCTCATATTTGTACTGTCTGTATTGTATCTATTTCCTTGTCGGGATATCTACTATCAGTTTTATGTTTATCGGCCATGCTGGTTTATTTGTGTTCTGTTTACTATTTTCTGTTCCCTTAGTGGCATTCTGTTCTATTCTGATTTGTTAATCTGAAACTAACAGTGCGCTAGGGATTTTCCCCTGGTCATTTGTATAAATGGTTATTTTGTTATTTGTACGGTGATTATATGGGCTAAGGGCTATACTGGGAGATCTATTTGGTTATGCAGGGGCATGCTAGGGATTTCCCCTTGGTGTCACGGGTACGCTAGGGATTTTCCCTAGGTATCAGTGGTGCGCTATACAGTCCGTATAGGCATCTACCATATACCAAACTATTATGCTTAGGTAAATTATCTATCTGTCTAGTATAATGTGAATCTGCAATGTATATCTTATAGCCTTTTCTTGGAATGCATATGATTTGGGTTTGATTTGCTTAAATGATTTCTATTTGCTTGTAATATGTTCTTAGAGCAATAAGGTAAGAGAGTTTCATGTTTGCTTTTCTATATTGTCTGGTTTTTTAGATTCTATTATATTAAGTCTAAAAAATAATTATGTTTTATTGAATTGAGTTTCTCCTTAGTAGACACTGTTATTACTTTTTACATATCCCTCACTAAGTCTTTGGACTTACCCCCCTATATTTCATAATCTTTCTAACATGGATGGGCTCTGATGGAAGCCAGGTTTGGAATAAAGTACATGGTTGTTTTGTAATAGAACTAGTGCCAAAATTAAGTTTGGAACTTATGACTATTTAGTTTACCTTAGAGATGTCGTGATGTATATATTTTATTTTAAAGGTTGTAGTGTAAGATGGAAATGATGGCATGATCTGTCAAAGACTGTAATTTAACAAAGTTCCCTTAACTCTTATGATATATCTAGTTTGTGGTTTTATTTAGTCTTGTTGGAGTTGAATCCGTGTTTAAATTTTGAGATGTTTGAATTTATTGGCCTATTGTTGAATTATAACTATGAAAATTAAGTTTAAATCAGAGTAATTCCTTAGTTAGGTGTTGTCCCAAGGTGGGGTGCTACATTTAGTCTTTAAAGCCAAATTAAAAATATTTATATACTTAACAACTAATTTAATTTAATTCTTTAAATTAGTTAGGAAATTATTGGTCCAGTTAAATAATTCCTCTCATCTAACTCCTTAGATGAGATTGTTTAACATTTAAATAATACTCCATAAATATCATACAGGTTTCTAAGTATTTGTGTACAATTCCTTAAGTCAACCCATCAATTAGCATGAGCTTGGAACACCTTGCGATTTATTTTGTGAATATAGCTTAATTTTATCAATTAATTAAATTATTTTACCTAACAAATTCTTGTAGTAACCTCTATTAACATAAGAGTACCCAATTTTCATACTTGATGTCAAGCAACAAGCTTGCGAGGCTCAATCAATAGGAGAATGACGTATTTGTAGCCTTTCACCTATATTAAGTAACATGCAAATATGGTTCCTCTCACGACACGCCTATGAAGGCCAATCAACAGTCGATTGAAGTGTGTTAATACTTTGACTTTTTGCATAAACTTAAGGGTTTTGATTATGTCAATATGTGCTACATGATTAATGTAAATTATCCCCTAGAAATCTATTGAAATTTTCTTTTTATTTTCTAAAACTTATCTTTCCTTATTTATCATGATTATCTTATAGATTATTGACATCATATCATTTATATTTGATTAGTTACATCATATCTCTTACTTCAGGAAGATTATCATGCTATTGAATCCTGTGTTTAAGCATATGCACATCATGGCCAAATTTAATGTGTTTAATTTATGGAATGATTATTAACAACTTCTATTATCTCCTTGTCATTAATGACCTTCTTGATGATATTTGGCCATCCCATTTTCTCTTTTATGTACCATGGTACTATATGCTAAACTATCAAAAAAGATTAATTGTGGCAATATAGCGTCATATTTTGCTTCATATGCTTATTGGCTTACGAGTGTATACTTCTATTTCTAGTATTCTAATCTAAATCATGCAAGTTACTGAAAGAAAGGAAACATTGTGTTAGTGTGACATAGTCATATCATAATTGCCCAAGTGGATGCTTGAGCTATTGCTAGTTAGATATATTTCTTTGTTCTTTGTGGTTTCCATTTGTGCTTCATTTTTGAGCTAGACATGTTGTTGAAGTTTGTAAATTCAATTACCAAGCGAGCAGAGAAACTCTTGAACTATATTAATAGTAATTCAATTGGTTCAAATGGTTTAATACTAGTTGAGGACCACTTCACAATTCGCAGATTTATTATTGCAGAATCATGGATAAATACTTGTCTCAGTCTATTCATTTTTCCTATTTCTTTTCTTTTCCAATAAAGCTATGCATGTTCATTGATGATGGAGTTCTTTTTTTCATTTCATATAGCTCTTAATTTAAGATGCATAGGACACTTATATGGTGATCACAGTCTTGATCTAATGGGCATTTTGCACAAAAATCCATCTCTTGCGTTTCCTGTTTCCTAAAGTGAAAGTAGGAGGAATTGACTAAACATCATTCAAATTTTAACAAAGTTTGAGCTAAACTATATTCCAAAAACCATTAAAAGTCTCTCAGTAATTGAAGCTTCTATTTCAAGTGGCAAGATTTAAAGAACTTGAGCACAAAATATAAGTTCAGCACAAATTTTGCATACGATCCCAATTGAATTATGGTTCTGATTCTAGTGTGCTAGCTTTTTAAGACTTTTATAGTGTTGTTATCATTTGTTGTGGTAAATAGCTTATGGTCATGCCCTAGTTAGAGACGTGCGAGGAAGTGAGATGCTAAAGGTTAAGAAAAGTCTCAGTATTCTCTAGATTGTTATAGATACTTATAAGAGTCATATGGGAAATTCTAGAGTAGGATTCTAAAAAATTCTAATCTAGGGAATGTGCTAGAAATAAAATTTAGATTATAGGATTAAATCGACTTCCACCATCCATTTGAGAGGTGGATAGTATAAATAGGTGTAGGAGTTCATTTGTAAATTAATCAAGAAAAATCCAAGAAACAAGTAAAGAGTTTAAATAATAAAATTCCTCTAAAGTTTTTATCTAAACTCTCTCATTCTATACACTTGGCGACATGCTAAAGCCTTATAAAGACAAGAAATACTCGAGAGCTTAGAAGAATCATGTTGAGGTTATCCCGCTATGAGTAAATGTTATGACAAGGAGGTGAAAGAAGTCTTGGTATCTCGAGTTGTTATGCGTCAAGGCGTGCCACCAAGCACACAGTACTTGATCAAGTGGAAAAGACTACTTGAGTTCGAGGTAACATGGGAAACTAAAGAAGATTTGTTGTAGTTTCAAGACCTTTCCCAAGACTTCGATGGGACAAGGGCATCAATGACATAGGCGGGTGAGGATGTCACTCCCTAGCTGGAGACGTGCGAGAAAGTGAGACACTAGAGGTTAAGAAATGTACTAGTACTCTTTAGATTGTTGTAGACACTTGTAGGAGCTATATAGAAAATTTTAGAGTAGGGTTTTGGAGAATTCTAGCCTATGGAATGTTCTGCAAATGTAATTTAGATTGTACGATTAAACAAACCTCCACCATCCATTTATGAGGTGAATAGTATAACTAAGTGTAGGATTTCATTTGTAAATCAACCAAGAAGAATCCAAAAAACAACTAAAGAGCTTAAGTAATAGAAATCCTTTAAATTTTCTCTCTAGACTCTCTTTTGCTCCAAATACTTAGCTAGCTCACTTCACACATAGCACTTAACAAGGCGAGATTGACTTAGCTAATGTCATATAGAGGTAAACGAGGAGCGAAGTGCCGCATGGGACCTTGCAAAGGACAAATACATGACATTGTTGTGACTTTAACGTAATAAGATAGTTCATTATATGAAATTTCATATTTGAAGATTATTCTAGATCTTTGCTTTTCTTTTTCAAGTGTCTGGCAAAACCTCATGGTTTATAGTATAGTAGTTATTATAGTCACTACTTGGAGAAAGCTTTGCAATTAAGTATAGTATCTTCCTTTTCTGTCTCTTTGTTGTTGCTCAAATATTGTGCGGTTTCATTGCATGTTTCTTTATTGAAAATTGATATCCTATATAATTTGATGATCTTTAACTGCCCCACTATTGATTGGTACCATTAATTTCTTTTTCCTTATGGTTCTTGTTGTCTCATTTAAAATGCAATTATCTCCTAACCTCTAAGAACATGCAAATTATATTTTTAATATATGCTTGAGGGATGGCATTATATTATTGGCATCAAGGTCATAAGGCTAGTTATCCATGAGTCACTATTGAAAATAAATATGAGGTGCTAATTGTTAAAATCCACAAAGGTTTTATTATTTTATTTTTTTATTTTTTTGTGTTTTAAACTGTAGGAGATGTTTAGTATGTCATGGATGGGAGTGACTACGTTTCCATGCAAACAACATAAATTGGAGACATCCAAAATATCTTCCTAGTAATATGCTCCTAATATATGCTAGCCAACTCAAATCTTGAATGTAAATTGTATCTTGTTAATTTGCAATTGTGCTCTCCATCATATGTTTTTTATTTTATATAGAAAAAATACATACAATCACTGGAATGGTGATTTAGAATAGTAATTTAGATCAATCCATCACATTTAGATTCACCAAACACAATATCATATCTTGTGCGTGGAATGCCAAGAGCTCTGTTGATTGTAGCATCATCAACCATGAGATCCTCGCCATATATGTGTAGACAATTATAATATAGATCATGTTTCTCCAAAATCCAATGCAACATGATATTATATAATGACTCATATTGAATACTCATCATTAACCCCAAAACCTAATTTATTGATAGCCGCCCACTATGAATCGCCCAACGTCTTATTCACATCCAAAATTTTTCCAAGTGAAGTTCTATGTCAAAACTTCAATTCTTATGGATGGAAAAGTTTATGTGATTCCAATGTCGGGAATTCATTTCCAACATCAAAAGGCATATCAAAATATAATCAAAATTAGCTATATTAAATTACAAAAAAGCAATCATATTCCGATTTCTCATCATAAAAAAATATTTTCACAATATAATTTATTATCAAAGGCTAAGCTTTAATTTATAGACACACCAAGTTAGGCTTTAAAAATTCCTCCATATTATTGAATATTTTTTCATAAATAGATCATATTTTACCAATTTTTCCACCAACCTTTCCCCCAATCCAAGATTGGACAATAGAACCTTCATATAAACAAAAATAATAATATCACATTAGTTGAAAAAAATAGTAAATCACACATCTAACTACCATCTTACTATGCATTATTTTGTTAACCACACACCTTATTATTTGGACTATCCAAATTCTTCGTATCGAATTTCTTATTTTCTCAACCGTCATCTTCTAAACGACTAATATATTTTCTCTTTATTTTTGTGTATATGGAATGACCAAACATGATTGAAAAAGAATGAAATAATAAAGCAATAATTGATTTTGTTGTTACAAGAGAGTGGAATAAGACGAGAACTAAGGCATCATTGATTCTATAAGTGAAAGAGAAGAGTAGGACAATAATGATTCTATTGAAGATAAATTACAAAATTAAAATATAATTTTGATTAAATAACAATTTAGCTATGCGTTGCGCTTTCCTGCCAAAAATAATCAAACTTTTATTTTTTTAATAATAATAATTAAAAAAATGTCTAGGGTGCACAACGCCCAACCAAACTCAATAACGCCCTATACATTGTCTCCTAGTGTTGCAATGCCCTAAGATCCTGAACGTCCAGTACCCAAAATAGCGTCCAAAGTTACTGCAGCATAAACTGGGTGTAGCGGCACCTTAGACACTGTTGTGGGTGCTATGGTGTCCTATGCCCAAAATAGAACCATTGGCCCTATCCCACCCCATTCTTTCATTTTTTTTAAACTCTTAATAATAGAACAAAAAGGTAGAAAAAAAAATAGTTGTCTAGCTTATACTCTTCTCTCCCCCCATCCTCCACCTATTTTATAAATTTTTCCATCTCTAAAGCTCTTTTATTCTCTCTAAAACTTTTCTTCAATTCTACTATTTCAAGATCCACCATTAATTATTCAAAATTTCTCCATAAAATATTAACTTGTTCTTTTCTGCACACTTTAGGCACTTCAATTTCATAAGTTGCCTTTTTTTTTTTTTTTTGCCTTCTATTCAAATACCTAGGCTTGAAAGTCTTTTGTACAGGAATCCATTATAAGGTAACCAAATTTCTTGGAAGAATATTACATTCTTACATGATTATCTTCAATAAAATTTGAATTTTGGCATTTGGGCATCACTTTTGTTGTGAAATTTTGTGAGGCTTTGAGAATTGAAGTGGGTTTGTTGATTGTGTTGAAAATTTGGGTGGATTTTGTGGTGATAATTGTTTACTAAATTGTTGCTTGAGTAATTTTAGGCAAATGGGGCTCTAGGTCTTATATTACTTTGAACACTTGCTATGAGTTGAATGATTAATGGAGAATTTAGTTGTTTAAAAGTTAAATGATTGTTAAGTTAATTGAGAATTAGATTGCTTGTTGATATTTGCATACATCGATTATGGTTATATTGTTGTTCATAATGGTACCAAAACGAGCCTAAACTAATTAGTTTAGGGAATTTGATAGAAGGATATTGGTATCATCAGAAGCTGCTAAGCATTATCAATAGGGACTAACAATGAAAGTGCCTATTTTAGAGAGAGGTTTCAATAAGGGTCCCTTATACAACACATATTTTTGGTGAATGTAGAAGGAAGGGAATGGAACAAATTTATTAAACAACCACAGGCAGTTGTTGTTCCTATAGTCTACGAGTTTTATGTGAATACAATATAGTACAAGGACAAAGAGATATTTTTTGAAAGTTGTCTAATACCATTTGATAGTAAATTGATTAACATGTATTATGGGATTTCAGAGATAGATGGTGGTTAGTTTCAAAAGTACTTGGCTAGGGGATTCAATTTTGAGGAAATAAAATATTTGCTTTGCAATAAAGGTTGTTTATGGAAAGTAGTGAGGGGCCAACACATCTCATATAAATTTAAGGATTTGAAAAAAGAGGCCAAGGTTTAGATGTAGTTTGTCACCACTTTGGTATTACCTAACTTGCATAGTATCGATGTAACAAAATGGTGCATCAAAGTATTGTATGCCATAGCTTCTGCTATACCTGTTGATATTAACAAACTCATTTTCATAAAAATTGTTCAGATATCCAATTTTGCTAAGGAAGGACTTCCTCTCATTTATCGCTTATTTATGTAAGAATGTGGGAGTTACTTGGGATAAAAATGAAGAATTTCTTTCAATAAAGGCTCTAATTGATGAGACAACTATTCAAAAAAATTATAGGAATGCTGAAGATTAAATAACGAGAGCCTATGGTGCATGCCCATTAGCTCTCCTACCTCTCTTGTGTCCAGAGCAGTCATTCGATAGAGAACAAATTCACTACTTAGCAATACAAATTGAGTAGCTACGGACAAAGTATCAGTAGTTTCAGAAGTGCAACATTAAGGGCTTGTTTAATTCCATGGATGGGCTAAGAAGAAAGCCTACATCCTGGCTCATCTTTGTTTCTTTTAATTGATGATGGCCTAGTAAAAAAGCAATGGCCACAACTATTCACACAAAATGGTGGATAAAGCATCTAGGCCAAAGGTGTGATTCAAATGTCCATTTGACAACTTTGGTACGATGACATATGTAAATTACAATGTTATCCTTCTTTATGCAATACTCAACATGGCTCCTTTTTTTTCACCTTCTCTGAGATAACAAATACAAAAATTATTGTTGTAAAACATATTATATTCTTTCGAGAAAAATAAATTTTATTATAAATTTCCTTTCATACAAATTGTTGTTTGATTAATATAATCATATTAAGATTTTATTAATATTATTATTTTTGTTGTTGTTGTTGTCATCGTCGTCGTTGTTGTTACACCAATATATTAATTAAACAAAATATATTTATCTTAAAAATAATTGAAAGATATAAATATATATGGTTATAACTGAAGTAATGATATTGATAATAAAAAAAATGTATCCTCAATTCTTTGAATTTCAAGATTTTGTTTTCATATGTAAGGATGTTCTGTCAAAATGGAGGAAAATTAATTTCTTTATATTTGGAAAGAAGAAGAAATAGTTGGATGTTATGTTGGAATAGAGAAAAATTAATTTCTCTATGTTAACTAGAAAAAATAATAAATTTTTTAATTGAGGGTAGTTTAGTCTTTTTAAATTTTTTTTCCAATAATATCATCCATCAAAGTAAACATTCAATACAATTATCCATTTTTACCATTCCTATCATCCCACAAAATAAATATAATTACAAAAATATAAATTATCCTAATCCTATTTTTCATCCTGTCACTTGACATCTCATATCACCAAGTAAACGAGGCCAACATGTAATAAGGCAATTGAACAAATGCTTTGATGGCAAGCCCAAATGCTTGGATTGGACCCTAACACCATGCTTCATATGCCACCACAACAACAGCTCCCCCTTTAGAAGCTAAGTATGATGAAGATGCTGAAGATTGATCAAGGCATATTTTTCTCTTTTTCTTTTTATTTTCTTCTTTTTGTCAACTTATATTTTATTTTCCTTGTTGTCTTTTGCAATGTTTGTGTCTTCTGTGTTTACTTTGCGAACAAAGTACTGCTCCAGTTTGGGGATTTATTTCGCACACTAGTTCTTAGTCTTCTTATTTCACTTCTTTTATTTTAGTTATGATTAAGTTTTAGTGATTGAGACAATATCCCATGTGTATGAAGAGAAATTAACCGCCTTCATATCAATGAATATATTGCTACGTTGACTTTGTGTTTCTTGAAAAATTATGCTTGTGTGATGAGTTGTTACTTGAAAAATCAGTTGCATCTTTTGAACAAATGATTTACAATATTCTTGACACATTTCAATAATTAATTGTCAAAGGCTAAGTTTAGTTTACGTACCAAGTTCATCTTCAAAAATTCCTCCACATTATTGATAAGTTTTTTTTTATAAATAGTCCACATTCTATCAGTTTTTTCACCAATTTTTCCCCCTAGATCCAACCCAAACAATAAATTCTTCATATAAATAAATATAATAATATAACATAGTTGAAAAATTAGTAAACCATACATCTAAGTTCTTCATATAAATCATATTATTATGCATTATTTTATTAATCACACATCTTATTATTTGGATGCTCCAAATTCTTCATATTGGATTTTTTATTTTCTCGACCATCATCTTCCAAACAACTAACATATTTTCTCTTTGATTTTTCATATGTGGGGTGCCTATGTTACACATAATTGAAAAAAGAATGAAAAAAATAATGAGCCATTTGATTTTGTTGTTAAAAAAGAGTGGAATAAGAAGCGAACTCAAACTCTGTTGATTCTATTAGTGAAAGTGGATAATAGGAATCTAGTGATTCTGTTGAAAATAAATTAAAAAATTAAAATATAATTTTAATTAAATAAAAATTTGCTTGATTGTGAACTAAATCATGAATTACTAACATTTTAATTATAAGCTAGGATTTCCTAAAAAAGTAGCTTTTTTTAAAGAAAAGATAAATTAGTAATAATAATTAAAAAATAAAAATCAAGAAAACTACATTGAGCATTGATGTGCCCATAACCCTAGACATTTAGAGTGCTCAGTGCCCCATAATTACGTCCAAGGGCACCACCCCTTTGATTTTTTTAATTATTATTAATAATAAAATAAAAACCAAAAGAAAAATCTCATGTTTTGCATTAACCTCCTACTATTGAGCAACAATTTTAAATTAAAGTAATAATAAGATTAAAATATTTGATTTATAATAAACTTTATTTATTTAACTAGTAGCATTATAATTTTAAAAAATAATAAACAAATAAAATACAAGTTTGATATAAAAATTTAATTTGATATCCAACATCAACATGAAATTTAAATGTGGGAAAAATTATTATTCAAAAAATTAATTAATACAAAATTTTGGGATATTTCTTGAATGATTATATTCATAAATGAGATAGGCCAAATGAGGGAAGCAAATTGTAAAGAAAATTTTGGAATAAGGAAAATTGCATGTAGCGATCTAAAAAGCATATATACCAATAAGGTAGTGATCTTGATTGATGTTGAAACAGATTGTGAGAGAGCTGAAAATGAGGATTGGATTCTTCCATGGTTAGTTGTTAAATGATGATTCTTTGCGGCTAAACCTCAATGTGAAGAATATTTAACAATTAATATTATAATTGATCAAGACATTACAGTTTGTCTATAATTGAGCCCAAGTACTGTAACAAGTGTAAAAAAAAATAAACAAGTAAATACACTTGGTTGCATGTAAAATGATCCTGTTTATGGATGTAACCATATTCAATCTAGATAGGAAATCAAGCAGTAGTATACAAAATTCATAGTAGAAAACGCATGATGATATAGAATATTCAAACAGAATCATTATTAAAAACAAATCAAGCATGCAACTATCAAAGAAAACTATATTTTAAGTAAGATCATCCTCCTCTAGCTCTTTAGCCTTCGAGGCTTCCTTCACTCTCAATAGAAGTGTTGTTGTCCAAGCATCCTATGTATAAAGTAATGATGAAAAAAGTTAGCAGTGCTGCTATCAAAAATAAAAAACTACAGAATCAAGTAAGCAAGGTATCGTGAAACTAGTTCATTTTAAACCTTATGAATCATACAAAGTCATTAGTTCACCCCAATAAAAGTAATGCTCCCCTTGCTATTAAGCCCATAACTATTGGTTTCTATGCAATTCTTGATCTAAATTGTCTTCTATTGTAGGTCAAATTGGGCAGCCTTAACTTTTGCAGATCATACTGGGTGGTCTTCCCCCCCTTCCCCTAGTTTAGCGTACATGCAATACTTTTATTGTCACACTACCATTCCACACCTAATGATTAATTTTAGATAATTCCAAAAACATTAGTACTATGATTTATAATGACAAAACACAAATGAAGTAGTAAAAAATCAATTCAAAGAAATTTTAGGAATAGCTGCATGGAAGAGTAAGCAAAGACAGAATACCTCAATTGTTCATTAGTTTAAATAGGGGTGTTAAAAAAAAAAATCAAAACCAACCGAATCGACCGAAAACCAAAAAAATCAAACCGAACCGAACCAAGTTCGATTCGGTTTGGTTTTTGATTTTTCATTTTAAAAAAATTGGTTTTTTGATTTTTTTTTATTTGTTTATTCAATTAACTGAAATCAAACCAAAAAGAAAAAAAAAACCAGTTTGATTCAGTTAACCAAATCGAAAAACCAAAAAAAAATTATATATTCAATCACTAATAGTTTTAGTTTTATTTCACATTTTTTATTAAATTTTATAAGTCTAAAATAAATAAATATAAATTTTCAAATAATGTAAATTTTAATGCATTTTAAAATATTTGGGATAAATAAAAAAAAATTTGATAAGGTGAGATAATTGAGAAAAAAAAGAAGAAGTAAAATCGAAGAAGAGAAAATAAAACTATATGATCTTTATTTTATAAAATATAATTTATTTTATGATCTTATTACTAAATATATCAAACTAGGTATTAAAAATTATATGTTTTATAAATAATATAGATATTATATATGACATATAAAAATAAGAATAGTTATGATACAAAGAGAAAAAAAAAATGATATTTTTTCTAAACTCAAACCATACAATTGCATAATTTTTTTATTATACGAACTAATACACATTACATATAAAAATAGATGATTATGATTTAAACAACAAAAATGTTATATAGAAAGAAAAGTGAAAATTTTCTTTTAATTAATTAATTAAACTTATATATATTAATATAGGGTATGTTGATGAGCAAAATTAAAATTTCAACTTAAATTACAACCTAAGGGATAAGAGATTGAATTTTATTTGTCTATTCTGGTGGTAGTACTAGTAGTATATTGTTACTACTGGCCAATAAAGATTTTATCCATATTATTATAAAAACAAAGACAGTTTTATGTTTAAAATTGAAGTTATTTTTGTTCATATACATAATATGTCCTTTTAATTATTCCAACAACAAAAATTGACAATATAGTTTGAAGGATAAATTGGAGAATTCAACATAAAAAAGATAGTTTGGAAATAGATTTTATCAATATTTCAAAATTATCCTTTAGAAATGATGATTTAATAAGGTTATAATTGTTTTTTTCACAAAATTTACAAATCCGCAATCTATATTATGATGTCATCGGATTAATTAGTTATTTAATTTTAGTAGATTGAGTTTAAGATTTAATTCGCTATTCGACCTTAGCAGTTAAAGTTTGAATATGCAAAAATCACGTGTATCTACCTGATGATTGTAAGTTGGCAATTTTAGCACACTCAATATGTTTACTAAAATTTTTATAACATAAAATAATTAAAATATTTATTTATCTTCTTAAATTTATAATATTTTAAATGTATTTATTTAGAATAGATGAATTATAATTTTATCAAAATAAATACTTTAAATATACAAAAAAAGTAATCTAAATCAATATTTTCACCTAAAAACAAATATTTTTATCAATATACCCTTGTCAAATAAATATTTTGGTACTAAAAGAATAAGTAACCCAATTTAAATTTTTAATTAAATAAATTTACTTTTATCAAACAAACTTTTATTATATTTTTTGTACAAAAACAAATTTTTTTTTCTATGACTGGTTTGGTTTCAGTTAAAACCGAAACCGAACCAATTGTTTTGGTTAAAAAATAGAAACTGAACCAAATAGGTTTGATTCAATTTCAGTTTTAGGTTTTTAAAAATCAAAAATTTTAGTTAAACGGCCAAATCGTTCAGTTCAATCGGTTTTAACTGAATGACAACCCTAGTTTTGAATCCAAGATAATATCCCATCACAATTGTCTCCATCTTCTCATTCGGGTCAATTATAAAAGTACAACAAAAAATTGAGATTTAATTCATGAAAGTAAAATGACAAATATAATAAGCATAAATCAATATGTTCATACAAATAACTTTTGTGTATTATATGTATATATATATATGCATTCAATTTCTTCACCTGTTCTCTGGAAATAAATCTAGATCAACTTACCAATAAATCAACTAACCAATCTATGGTATATAGCATGTTTGGAAATTGAGGAGCAAGAATAATATTATTATGTAATTATTTCAGAAAAATAATGTGTGTGATTCCTCTCACTACAAGAAAACAACCTTTCACAAATGGAAAATTTGTGATAAAGAGGGTCTCATCATAGTCCGAAGATATTTATGATGGATTACTAATGAATTTAATAAAATGAGAAAAAATATATATTAATTATGATACTTGTGATGGACATGAAAAGTATATATTGATATAAAAAGTTCGTCACAAATTTTATAATCTAAATATGATTTTTTTTATCCATGATGAAAATTCTATCTCAAAATTAGTTTTGCGACGCATTTTATTTTCATTACAAAACTAATCAGTGACAAAGTATATACTAATGGTTTTGTGAAACAAGTCCATCATAAATTTAATGAACTCTATCATTTGTGATGGATTTAAAATTAAATCCATTAGTATATGCTTTGTCATTGATTATTTAGTGACAAAAATAAAGTGCGTCATAGAATTATTTTATGACGGAATTTCCATCACATATTGGAAAATCATATTCAGAGTTACAAAATTTATGGCGGATTCTTCATATGAATATTTACTTCTCATATCGGTCACAAGTATCATAATTAATATATAATTTTGGTAATTTTTTTAAATTCATTAGCAATCCACAAAAAATCCATCACAATAACCTTTGAATAATGACGAAACCCTCTTCATCATAAATTTTCTATTAGTGAAGCGGCATTTTCTTGTAGTGTTTAAACTACACTTCATTCCAATAAAGAAAAACTAAAATAAGTAATTACCAATTTTACAAAGTATAACAATGAGTTATATGATAATTTACCTGAGATAAATTGGTAAAAAAAGAGGTATTCCAAAATTAGGTTGCACCGAACACCACATGAAAAACTGAGGACATGACTACATCAAATCAAGATTTGTTTATTTGGAGGTTCAAGTGGGGAGTCGCCAAGTAATTATCCGTTGCCTGCTCAAACTTGGATGTTTACATGGGTGCATCATTGCCAACTTGCAACTTTTCTTGCTACGATTTTTTTGTTTGAGTACTGGATGCATGCATCTTATTTGGATATCTACTAGATTTATGACCAAGACTCTATCCAAAAAAATAGAATAAGGATGAAAAAGTTTCATAAAATCATATGCTCAAATGTTAAAAATAATTCTACAGTTAATGTGAAAAAGAAACATGCAAATCTAAATAAAAAAATTTCAAAATAAGCTTGCTCAGCTTGGATGTTGACTGGGTCCGTTTGTCCCCAACTTACAACTTTTCTTGCTATCATTTTTTTTTTTTGAGTACTACGTACATACATCTTATTTGGGCAAGTGTTGGATTTATGACTAGAGACTTTATTCAAAAAATGGAATGAGGAATGAAAACATACATAAATCTATATGGTCAAACGCTAAAAATAATTTTGTAGTTGACACAAGAAAGAAAGATTAAAATCCACATAAGAAAAATCAAAATAACAAAACCTATTTGCATATGTCGTATTTTTGTTTCGTTGAATGAACTCCACCCCTCAACTTCATTGTCATTAGGTCACAAACATAACATAATTCTTTATATTATACATATCAAGATCTCAAACTTCTTCTTTGGGTTTAAAATTATTGAATGATCTACTCCATCGAGCCCTCTATTATTGACAAATCAATTGATAAAATCTTTCTCAACTTCTAATGTTGCTTGTTTCATACAATTCACTGAATTAAAAAGCTAATGTCCATTTTAGATCCCAAAAAACACAAATGCATGCACCCTCTTTTTATTTGAGCAAATATATTTCATTGAATATTAGGTGTAGATAACTGGGACATGAATAAAAATATCAAATTTCTCTCCACATCACTGGTCCATCTAGAAAAATCATACCATGGGGAAACAAATCAAGGTTCAATGATTTAAAAATTGAGATCTCACAACAACAAGCAATGTCATTAGCTTCAAAGCATTAAACAATCACATACATATTTCATGCCAAGTTTGTCAATAGTGACAAAGTATACGGGCCCATCAAACTTTTTCCTAATCCTCAAATTTGAACTCATATTATCATAATCAATATAAACCATTACTTTTTGCACAAGTCCCTATTTAGTGAGAATTTGCTCTAGGACTTTTAAGAAAATCTTATTCATAAAGATTGTGGCTACATAACTATTCAGACTTCTTTAAGAAACTATACTTAACCTCAAGCTTTATTTTCTCACAAGATTCTTGGTTTCAAATAATGCTTTAGAAACTCTACCATTGGAACCTTTTTTTCTACATGATAGCATAATTAATGCGTTAATTGATTCTAAGCAGCTAGTCGTCCCCACACCACTCATAAATTGTTCACAAAAAATGCTTCTACCCACAAATGCCTCTCATCATAAGTTTCAAGAATCCATAGATGAGTGGATACATCATGCGTTTCTATCAAATTATTCCACTTCTCATTAAATTGTTCCTTAGAGCGCTGCCTTTGTAAAATCCTAGATAATCCACTCAAAAAATCAGGCCCAACCTTGCTTGAGGCATTCCTTGGAAGATGCAACTACAAACTCTATGCCTAATATTAGTAAATTCAAATAAAATAGTAGTATGCATTGATAAATCCTAATTTGTAAGTACAACACATAGAATCTTTCCATTCATGAACACACGAAAGGTATATAACAACAATTGATAAGATCCAGTTGCATAAAATGCTAGCACCCAACACAAATGTTGTGCCATGATCATTCACCCTAGAGAAAATAAAAGAGGGGAACTTGAATTTATTTATATTATAAGTACTATCAAATGCAAGGACATCCCAAAAATAAATCAAATTCTACCATCGACATCCCATCACACTAAAAAAAGATTTGTAAGAACAGCATCATCATCTACTATATATTTGAAAGCCATATTGTCATTATGGAACCTCATTCTTCAAGTAAGTATAACATAGTGTTCACATCCCCTTCTTTGATCATTTCTATTTGTTGCTTCTAGAGATGCTTATATGCATTTTTCTTTTTGAATGGAAGTTTCCTAGCACCTTCAACTAAGTGTTCCATGTAATTTAATTCTGCATAAAGTCTCATGTCAATTGCATATAAATAAAGTCAATGATGACTTATCTGATAGAGTTAAGTACCTTCAACAACTTCAATTCAAATCAACCAATCCAGTATAGAGGGGGAAATATTAATGATTTACCATGTGTAAAATATTACATTGTTCAAGGAATCCTAGATGTTGTATGATAATACTATCCTAAGTAATCACAAAATCCAAATTACATTTTCTGAAATAATGCAAGCTGTGAGAAAGGTAATTGAATCTAAAAACAAGTCTAATTCAAACTCGGGATACTTAAAACTTTAGGGTTAAAGCCACCTACGCATATTCAATTGCAGCTCCATTTGTAGTTCCTACCGTTTTTAGTATTGGTTTAAATAATTAGAACACAACGATAAGAAATAAGACCATACAAACATGAATTCATTCTTTATGTAACATACTAGTGAATAAGTAAAACAAAAAAAATTACCTATTGTGATGCAAGTGATGTGTTGGATCATTATGTTCTAAAGGATGATTGCATTATGAAATAAAGCGAATCACACTATACAGACTAGAAAGTCAATCATGTACCACAAAGGGTGACCTGGCATCCACATCTGAGATTGGATTTTGCTTCTTACTTCCTTACGTATCTTGGCCTGAGTTCCTATGAAAGCCCTCAAGCGAACACACCTACTGGCAATTCTTACCAACAATAACATCTCATCTTTAATTTTATTTTTTACCTTAACTTATATGAACAAACTTTGGCATTTCTAGTTTTCTATTTTGTTTGTGAATATCAAAGCCAACTTTCCTACCATATCCAATGTAGAATGGACCTGTTTCATCAGCAAACTTGAACCTAATTTGTGTACCTTATCTCAATCCATACTCTTGCCTACATAATCACATGCACTATCAATATCTTCTTTGTTCCATTCATGCTTAAACTTTTCAACATTACTCTTGAAACTACCTTTGCTCTCCATGAGGAGACTCAAACTCTATTAGAATTCCATTTTTAAATCACTCAATTGCCTTTTGTATTCAAAACCTACAAAATAATGTGTCATTGAGAAGTAATAAATTATAATTTCCAATAGCAATTTGTTGAGCAATTAACATTCAAACAAAAATCCTAGTGATTAATTAGCATATTTGCATCCTAGTTGATGAGGCATCATTATCACTATGACTTTTGAAAAAAAGAAGAAACTTCCATGGATTTGACAAGCCATATAAAAGTTTAACTTACTCAATCTAGTCTTTTAAAAATATCAAGGAACGATGCAACAGAACACGGTAGTGGAAATGGATCAATCATCCAAGAGATGGCTTGATAAAAAATAATTAAATATTAAAATAAGTGCATTTACTTCAACATATATATTCTCACATCCCTAAAATTATCTTGAAAAATCAACTACTAGACATTCAAATTTTCTTATTGAAGCCTAAGTATTTATCCAAATAAAGCGCTTTTAATAATTTATTTTTTCCACATTTTTATGGAATTCTAAATTGGAATATCTTGTCTACCACTGATGAGAATATATAATGGATGAGTACTGACATGTTGAAGTTATTAATAAATTTTTCACTCATGGGTACAACCTTTGTCATTATAATATAAGGCTTTCACTATATCTCACACTAAAAGACTTCTCTATCAGCTAAATTGTGAAACATTTTTTCTTCCAACCACTTTTACTTTTCATGTGCCTAAGTTAAAGTTAAGGAAAAAGTGCTAAATAATGAAAGGACCATGAGAATATGCTTGTTAAGCTTGTCATAGGTTCAACATAAAAGAGAAAGATGCCCTTGTAATCATTACATTTAAGATAGATAAATAAGAGGATAAAGAAAGCAACAAATAATAAGATGGAGTTTTGTAATGATAAGAAAACATGCATTGCTTCCATAGTTTGTTGCCATTAAATGAAAAAGAAAAGATGAAAATTTCCTATGTAAATATTCCTATCATTCTCCATATATTCTTCTGCAAGTCCATGTCAATTTGGTAATAATCCAGAAAATTAATGTTAGGCATCCTGATAATCCTTAAAATTTAGGATTAGAATGAATTTTTAACATTAAATAAACAGATCCACATTTTCATAGAGGTTTCCAAAACAAATATTAGAGAAAGACTACACTTATAATCAAACAAAATTACAGGAGTGAAAATTTCTATCAAACCGCACTGAACTTAAAATCTCTTGGGTTCCAATAGTCTATCTTTGGCACATCTAAAATCCCTTCTTTCACTCCTAAACTCTATTTCTCCACTACGTTAGGCACCAAGATGACATTGAGATGATGATGTGAAGGAAGGGCTCTAATTTTTGTTACTGTAGCATGAATAGCATAAAAGAATAAAAGGGATTGGATGCCAAGAATATTTTAGGATGAAGATTAAAAATTATTAATGAAAATTGATGAAAGACTGCATAAATTTACCAAGAAATTTTTTCAACTACCAGGTTTTTAGTTTTATGAAAATACTACATAGAATTTTTTTTAAATCAATATGGCTAATTTGGTCATTGAATATTAAAAGACAATGGCCTATTTTTTATTTCACATAATCTAATTTTGATATGAGATGATTCTTGTGAAGAACTATGGCATTTTAATTCATGATGGTTCAAGGGCGAGGATTAAATAAATTTAATATGAGATGCTAAAAATTGGATACATTATATCAAGTAAAAATTATGAGTATACGACCCTAAAAACCCCTTCTTTTATTCCTATCCCCAATTTTGCAACCCTCCTCCAACTCTAAGCCCACTTCAGTAGGCCCCATTTCTTTTTCATCTTCTTCTTCCTCAATTAGAAAACATTCAATACCTAAAATCACTACAAAAAAATTCATCATTTCTTAAGGAATTTTCCAACAAACTTAGACAAATTTCTGACAAACAACAAACTTCTGATAGGCCTCTAATGGAATGTTCTTTTATCGGAAAACTCTCTTCACAAATTAGTTGTCAAAAAAAATTTCAATAGATTTTCATCGAATTTTTTATGGAAATTTCACCATGGGAAATAGCTAAATTTTTGTCTATTTCTCAATGGATTTTTTCTATCAAATACACCATTCGATTTTCAATGAAATTTGTTTTTTAATTTTTTATCATATTCTGATGGTGTTTAGATTACTTTTCATCAAAAACTTATTAAAATTATTATTTATTTATAATTTATTTGGTCAAAAATTTATTTTTAAATCATTTCTACAAATGGAATTTAATTACATTAGTAACCATTGATACACCTTGCATATAAAATAACATAAATGTATAATATAAATGGAACAATAATTTAAAACGAGATGTAATTTTATAAATTTAAGTCTTAAAAGATATAATTCATAATTACAACATTCAAAACAAAAAATCCTGTCTATTGGCCACTAGCAGCAACATCACCAAAGTCGAAATACTCATCATGCTGTTGGCAATGGTCATGCTTGCCCTACTATAATGGAAATTGCTAGTGGTAAGGAAGAGGCAACCAATAGAACCTAATAGGGCATCTCTCCATAAACATGAGCAATCATATTTTGTATTGCGCTAAATTAGCTTAGAGAACATGCATCGCATAGCTGTAAATAGCCTCCAAGCATGCTTTCAATTGAGCTGTAGCTGATGCACTAAGCTCCTTTTGAGGCACACTGGTGTAAAAGGGCAACTGTTGGTAGCTCAACACATATACCCATCCTTTTTTGTTAGGTCTACTGGCACTCTAAGTTCACAACTTGGCTTGAAATTGTTGTCTTTACACTACTCCCAACACCCTCCATCGAAGACTGAGACTACAACACCTGCTAGAAGCTCTCATGCAAGACATAAAATTAAAAAATAAATGAAATATAATGTAACTAAAATAATTTTATGTCATATGTAATAAACATACAATAACCTTTACGTGGGTAGGAGCAAAAACCTTCTTCACCTTTGAGGGCCTCTACAACTCCTGAGGCTATATAGAAAATAAGAATTAATATAAGTATGTTATATATACATAATACTAAACTATAATGAATGTAGGGAAAAAATTGACAGATCCTCTCCAAAAATAGGTCTTTATCAAGAAAATAAAAGCTTAACAACCAAATAAATGACAACACATTATTATTTAGGAAGGGCACCAACTTTTTTCCATCACCCAAATAAATGAATAACAAATAGAAACGACTCCAACCGTCCCCATCAACAATGACATGCAAAGATTATAAACATAACACAAGTAATTGACAAATATTCCAAAGTGGATAAAGCTTACTAAAGACTAAAAGTTCGGATAGTTATTAAATGCTTACCATATGTCCTAATGGATATACTCCCTCTGGTATAGAAGGATTCACTAATCTTGGAAGTAGGAGTGGGCGTTCAAGTCCGGGAATCAAGTACCCAACCTAACCCAACCAAGTATTAAGCCTTTGAAACTCGATCAACAGGGTTTTACTGGGTACTTAGTCCTAGTTCTCTATATCCAAGTAAGGATTCAGGTAATGAAACTCTGGCTAATTGAGTACCAAGTATTCAGTTCACTAATTTGAAAAAAAATAGAAACTTAAAATATAAAACAAATCTGCCTCTATTTTAAGTAAAAGGTGCCCCCTGTCCACAAACCCCTCCTCCTCTCCCAAAAAAAAAATAAATTCTGCCTCTATCTTTTCTTCCCACTACTCCCTTGCCTTCGTTTTCAATTTTTCCCCCTTCCCGGCCTTATCCTACTATCCACCTGCTACTACCATCTACCTATCAAGGTAATGAGCTTGAATATTATTTGTTGCATTAATAAGCCATTTTACTTTAGGGTTTTATTGATAAAATTTAGTATTTTTTCAGTTTTTCACTTTTCTTGTAAAATTTCTATATATTCCATGTATATATGTTTCACTATTATAAATTATATATGTAGTTGTTAATTTTTTAGTTTATTGTATAGATGTTAATGAATGTGAATCAAAATTCAAAAATCAAAAGTATATCACTATATTGGGTGGAAGGTTTATTGAAATGAGGATCTATATATAAAAGAATGGTTTCTTTTATTTTGATTTTTCCTCTATTTTTATTAATGAGTTTGAATTTTTGAATTTTTTATCTTATTCTTTATGTTTATTCTCTATTAATTTTTTAAATTGATATATAATAATGATAATGAGTGTCAAATATAGAAAAATTAATTTTTATTAATTGTATTAGTAGAGATTTATTTTAATTACTAAATTAGAGAATACTCAAAAAGTTAAATAGAAAGTAATAATCCTAAAATAAAGAAAAAGGCTAAGAAAGTGAGTTTTGCTAATCTAATTAATGAGGAATTAGACTTGTTAGATAATTTGGAGTTTAGTTTGAATGATGATAGTTTTATAACTTGATGTTTAGAGGGTCCTATTGAAGATGGAACTTTTGTTGATGAGAATGTAAATGAGGAAGAATAGCCTCCAAAGAAAAAAGTCAAAAAAGAAATTGCATCTAGGTCACCATGGTGGGAACACATTACTAAATTCTTTTGTGAAAATGATAAATGTTAAAAGGGAAGATGCAAATATTGTGGAACATAAATTAGGGCAGATCCTAATGTACATGGAACTAAAGGTCTTGATGGGCATTATCAATCATGCAAGAGAAAACCTCATGAAGTTGCAACTAGACAAAAGATTTTGAATTATCAACCAGTTGGAAAGGGTCAAAAGAGTGAGGGGTGTTATGGGAATTTGATCAAGAAAAATTTAAAGATGCATTGTGTCATTGGTTCATTGTTGATGAGATACCATTTAGGACAGTCAAGAAATAGGGGTTTTAACATTTTATGTTGGTTGCATGTCCTCAATTTTCTATCACATCTTGAAGGACTATAACTAGAGAAATTTTTGAAATATACATGAATGAAAATCTAGATTGAAGTCCTTCATTAATGCCACACATACACAGAGGGTTTGCTTCACCACTAACACATGGACCTCAATTCAAAAAGTTAATTATATGTGTCTTAATGAGCTATTTATTCATGATGATTGGAATTTTGTGAAGAAGATTTTGAAATTTTTGTCCTATTTCTAGTTATCAGAATGAGGATGTGGGTAAGGATATTGCTACATGCTTGAATCATTGGAGTATTGATATGATCTTTATGGCCACTATGGATAATGTTTCATCAAATGATGAGGCAATTGCTTATTTAACAAAGAAATTTGATGGGCAATCAAATAATATGATTTTGGATAGTAAATATATGCACATGGGATGTATTACACATTTTGTTAATCTTGTTGTGCATGATGGTTTAAAAGGAAAAGATGAGAGCATGGCTATTAATTGCATTAGAGGTGTTGTTAGATATATAAGAGCATCTATGACAAGGTACGAAAAATTTAAACATTGTGCAAAACTTGAAATAGAAACAAATAGGTTGTGATTGCTTGTGGAGTTGGGTTTTGAGTTTGGTGTTTTAATGCTCTGGGGGTTGTTTTGGTGTTTTTGAGATATAAGAATGAGATATGAGGTTGCGAATGGTTGTGGGAAAAAGTATAATAATTATAGTGATGTGATGTGTTGAATTGATTTGAGGTTGTTACTGGTTGTAAGATTGTTTTGAGATATAATTAAAAAATTTATTTGAGATAATAAAATTGTTATATGAGATTTATTTTTTTGGGTTTGCTTGGATATTTATATTTAAAAAAATATTAATAATTATATATTATAAATTTATTAATATCAAAATTAATTTTATTAAGTTAAATATGAAATCTGTTATAAATGCATTGAATTTATCCATAATCAAAGAAAAATAAATCATTTAGCCCTTTTTCAAAAAAAATGTGGACTTCTACTTTAACAAAAATATAGTTCCACTTTACTCATTTAATTACAAAATATGTGGGTTTTAATTTGCTATACTAACTTTTTTGTTGTTCACAATCTAACATATTATCAAATTAATTAACAGTCAATTTTTATAAAAACAAAAATTTGTGTCAATTCATCAAATTTATTAATTACTAATAAAAAATTCAATTATGAAATTTATTTAAATAATTAATAAATTTAGTATGTTTTTCTATTTAATATGAATAAATAATTTGATAATTAATTTTGTATTATTATAAATAAATTCCCTAAAAAAGAGAGTGATTACATATTAATAAATTTAGTATTATTTTTTATTTAATTACTAAAAATTATGAATAAAAAAATTTATTTTGGGCAAAATATTTTTTTTTATAATTAATTTGATTGGATAAGGAGAGAAAACTTGAATAGTATGGCTCTTAGGCAGCCCTATTCATTGCCCGAAGAATTTAGTTTTAAATCTCACAACCAAGCACATACTTGTCTGAAAAATGTGTTTTAAAGATCAAAAAATGGGGGAAAACCCCATAGGCAAGCACAGCCATAAGATCTTGTTATTTGATATTCCCATGACGTGGAACTCCACCTATTTGATGTTGGATGCCATTTTGTCTCTTAGGAAGGCCTTTGAAGCATATGATGATAGTGACCGTACATATAATATTGATCTTGAGGATGGGGTTCCTTCACATTTTGATTGGGAAAGGGAAAAATTGTTGTTGAAATTCTTTGGGCTTTTTTCATCTCACTTTGAAAATTTCTAGCTCGTTGAATGTCACAACAAACACCATATTCAAAGAAATAAGTGCAATTGATAGAATTATTTGAGGTGGATTGGGAGTGGTGACATTGGATTGAGGGAGATAGCCAAAAAAATTTTTTAAAAAAAGTATGACAAATATTGGAGATCAATTATAAAGATCAACAAGATTTTATATTATTCAGTAATTATTGATCCTACTTTGAAGATGGAGTTCATTGAGTTCACATTTGATAGAATGTATCCAAATATTGAAACATATGAAATTCCATCTGATAGGAACCTAAAAGAAACCATTAGGGATGGATTTGACATGTTATTCAAAGTATATCAGAAAATATATATGTCTATGTAGTTCCAACAAGCCCAACTCCAAAGAAATTGGTAAAAGTTGTAGTGTTAGGGACACTTTAAGCGAGGAGGGTGAAGGAGCTTTTGATCTATTTGATAAGTTTGACAAGATGAAAAACAGAAAGAAAGGTAAGCAAGGGAAGATTGAGTTGGAAAAATATTTGCAAGAGGAGTGTGAAGAGGGTGGAGATGGTTTTGACATATTAAAATGGTGGAAAGCATCGGCTCTTCAATTTCCTATACTTTCTAGGATGACTTATGATATATTAGTAATGTCGATCTCCATAGTTTCTTCAAAGGCTGCTTTTAGCACTTAAGGGTGTGTGCTTGATGCATTTAGAAGTTCTTCATCTTCTAAAGTAGCTTAAGCTCTTATTCATGCCCAAGATTGGTTTTGCTCCGTTTTGAAACCAATTAATGTGAAGGAGGATTTGTGTGAGCCAGAAAATCTTGAGCAAGGTAACTTAACTAATTTAATTCATTTTGTTGTTTTTATTTTTTATATTATATCTTTTTATTAATGTTTTTGTAATCTTCTTGCTATTCTTGTGGAATTGACACAAATGGGGACCAATACATTCATACTTGATGCTTGAGCATTTAAGCAGAATGCAGGAATGAATTGGAGATTTTTTGCAAATGTTGTATACTTGATATCATATTTAAGTTATTTATGTGATTTGATTTTTGAATTATTGAAAGGATGCTAGGTTTGAAAAGTGGAATTGATGTTAAGAATTTGAATTGCTAAGGTGTAATTTGAATTGGTGCTTGGTGTTGTAATTTGTATAATGGTTAGAGGAAGTTGTTTTCTACTTTGGAGTTCAGAGTTAAGCAATTTTAATATTTGATTTGAGTAAATTATAATTCATTTCCAATTTGTATAACAATTTGTGCTTGTAATTTGCTTGGAAAGTTGAGTTAATTTTAATTCGTTCTAAATATGCAAATTCACATTTCCAAACTCACATTTTCAAATTCACAATTTACATTCCAAAAAAAGGAATAATCTAGGCCCATTCAAAATACGGCCAAATTTTGAATCTCAAAACCTAACCTAACATGGCCAAATTTTGAATCCAAAATCTAGCCCAGATTAACCATAAGTTGGCCCCTTTTTTTTTAACAAAACTCATGGTACTCGAACCCAGAACTTGATTTTGGGATGGGTACCCAATCCTCAACCGAGCTAGGATTGGGTGTTGAAACTTTGGTCTCAGATGATCAAGTACCCAACCTAGTTGCCCCAAACCTGATTATCCCAGCCCAATGCCCATCCCTACTTAAAAGTTTGATTCTCTTTGGCCTGTGTAGACTTCTTTTGAAAATCTTGAGTTGCCAATGCTGCTATAGAGCATCCCAAGTGTCCTTGCTAATCTATTCTGGCTTCTTGTTTGTCTTTCGAGTGTAACCATATATGTCACTTAGTTAGTAACCCATTTTTAGCATCAAAGGCACTCTGAAAATAGCCCTCATTATCATGGTTCCAGCGGACATATCTCTGTGAAAGAAAATAAAATAAGTTAATATACTTACAATACACAGATAAAGTCAAATTGTAAAAGTAAATATATTAATAGCATTCATATACCTTCCACTCCCTAAACATCAAATTTCAAAGGGCTTGGGCAATATCTAACCAAGCCTTGTAAGGTTTCTGTACCTTACTCTTGAACACCCTCATCAAGAACTTGATATTGTCAAGTAAAGGTGTATCCTTGCATAAAATTATTAGCATTAATACATAATTATAAAAACAACAATAAAATGACATATATATAATAATCCAAACTCATCTGTAGCAGCCCTCAAGACGCAAACATACCTTTCTATAGTTGTGGGATAAGGGCTCTAATCCTCCCTCGTCCAATGTCTGGCTGGTTGAAAAATCAACTTTTGCAAATGATGCTACTGGTGTTACTAATGTGGAATGGTTGAATGGAGCAATAGCAGATAGGTGAGTGCCAAGCAGAGTGTCAAATGGTGATGGGTGCCTGTAAGTGAAGTGGATGGTGATTGGAATGAGCAATGCTATTGTGAGGATGGGTGCGAAGAACGGTATATAGATGACCTAACAACAACAGAAGAAAACAAGTGAGAAGGAGTACATTTAAGTTGTGTGAGAGGAAGACACGATGTAGGCATAAAATGATGACTAGCCAATGTTGTGGTAGGAGACTGGTTGATTGCCTAGTGTATCTGATAGGTCGAGGAGAACCCATTACCTCAGCTAGAACCCCAACCTCGGTCGTTGGTAGGTGAACAAAAATATGACTGGTTTACCATTTGTAAAACAAAAACAAATAGCACATATGAACAATAATTAATATTATTATGGCAAATTAATATTTACACATGTCAAATGCATAAAAATAGTTAAAAACTAAGCTCAATAAGACACATTAGTTTCGACAGAAGTTTAGATATAATATATCACTCATTCATATGATAAATTCTTCAATCTTTCTATCTATCCGGATCCATTGATGTAATAAGAGAACAGTAATAATGATCCATTAATGTTAAAATCCTTAATTGATTATCATTTACATCAACAAATTCAAGTAGACAAAAAGATGGAAGAAAATTTTTAATGAATGAATGAATTTTTGAATAAAAATTTTTATTGGGCATATGTTTGTCTATTAATTGATTATAGGAGTTGGAGACTCCTATAATGCTCCTTTTCTAATTAAAATGTTTTTTGGTTTGGAAATTATATAATGACTCCTAAAGAGAATTCACTAAATTTTTAACTTATGATCATAAAATAATTTTCCATAATACTGGCATTTCTTTTTAGGAGTCACTATATTATTATTTGGTCTATTTAAGCACTAAGGGGATTAGAGATAATGGGGTTTGTGTGTGCATTAATATGAAGAACGAGCTTGGCATTAGTAAATTCCATAATTTTGACACGTATTTGAACTTGACATGGGACTTGGAAGGCGACCTTGTAAGGATATTTTTCACCACTTCTTGAAGTAAATATTTAGACATTGTGAAGATGACATGATAAAAATTTTAATCTTCATATTTCTAACTTTGGAAAATCTTTGAGATAGATAGGGTTGAGATGAGTTTGAACGGGGAGTTGGTTGGTATAATAGGCTATTTTGTAAGTAGAGGTAATGATAATTCAATTATAAATGGAAATATACATTAATTTTAGTTAAATATTTAGTCATTTAAGTTGAAAATAATTACTAAGATGACCATTTAGAATAAGATTGAATTTAGTTTCATAGGCTATCTTGGATATCTTGGGTAGTCTAAGTTAACCTATATCAGTTTTTGAATATTTGGCCTCAATAGTATTCCTTTATGACCTCAACATTATTGTTTCATAAGCTACTTGGCTATTTTAGGTAGTCTAAGTTATCCTATATAAATTTTGTTCCAACTCCCTCTACCAATCCTAGACTCAATTCTAAATCTAAATTATACAAATATCAAACTCAATCCAAACTCAAATATCAAATTAACTAAATAATCTAAATATCAATATCAAATTAGACTAAATATCAATTCTAAACTAAACAAACAAACAATATCAGTGCGAAACTAAATATCAATTCTAAACTAAAGCTACTTACAATACCAAACTAACTAAATAAACTAAATATCAATATCAAATTAAACTAAACTAAATATGCTAAAATACTAACAATATCAAATTAACTAAACTAAATATCAATTCTAAACTAAACATTCTAACAATAAATCATACTAACAATGAAACAAACTAAATCATACTAACAATAAATCATACTAAATATCAATTCTAAACTAAACATTCTAACCATATATCATACTTAATAATACAAATCATACTAAATTAACATACTAACATACAAAACCAACTAAATAAATAAAGCTATAAAAAAATTAAGGAACAAAATTACTCACTGATGGAGTAGATGAATGCAGTGGCGTGGCGAGCTCATGGGCAACGGTAGTGGCAAGTGTGAAGAGGGTCAATGGTAATGGCAATGAAAGTGACAATAGCAACAGATACGAATGGGGAAGGGTGGAGTTTGTGGGGGCACAGGAAGGGGGGAGAAAGAGAAAGAGAAAGGAAGAAATGGGGAAGAAGAAAGAGACCATATCTGACTTTATTAAGTTTTCTAATCGAAATTTCCAACGAAAATTCTTTTTAAAAATGAAAAAATTCAACTTTCTGATGATATCCATTGGAACGGAGTTTCCAAAGGAATATCCGTCATATATGTTTGCACCTTTTCCAGCCAAATTCCCTCTAAATTTACTGATGGTTTTTCATTGATTTTTCACTAGATTTTCAATGAGCCCATTTATCCTCATAAATTCATTGAAAATTGTTGGAAAATTTTTAAGAAAGACGTTCTATCAAAAGTTTCTATCAGAAAAGCAACATTTTGTTTTTTAGTGAATTAAAAACCTTCATTGTATGCAATTAGACCTTGATAGTGCCACCCAAAGATCAGTTTTAGAGAGATCTTCTTTATGTGATGATAATGAAATGAAATTCATGAGGTTGAGATTGTTGAGTACAGAATGCTCTGCAAGAACAAATTCTAGTTTAGGAAAGGATGGGGGAAGCCATGAGTAGTTCTAGTTAATACATGACTTTGAAGAGCTTCTGATGAGAAGCACTTTTGTTTGTGAATACTCTTTCAATACTATTGTTCATTTGTATCCTACTAAGAATTATACTAATATGGTTGATCAAAATTTATGCTAATATCACTGATCATCTTAGATATATCAGGATTGTAAATGGATATTTGAAAATTTTTTTATTGTTTGCATTTGTATCCATTTATACAAAATTTATCCACATCCATTTAAAGTAAATATTATTCATATTCGATTAGTAGATATTCAATTATAAATGGATACAAATATGGTAAATGCATATCCAATTTGTTTAATATTCGCTACGATCATATATTTATTAAATAATATACTATTTATATTTTTCAATAAAAATCTCATAATCCATATATATGTGTCCATATTTATTATAATTGAAAATTTGAGAAGAAAAAAGAATAAATTTAAAACATTACTGTAACATAGAGAAAAAATGAAGATTGAAGTTAGTCAACATAATTATTGTTGGTTGACTTTATAATTAATATACTTAAATATCATAATTAATATTAATTAGTGCTAATAATCAATTATAAAGTTTATTATTAATTAAAAATTATACTATTTATTTGATTGTTTTCTTTTCAATTAAATTGTATAGTTCTTTCTATTAATTAAAAATATGTATTTATTATAAGTTAATAGATTCACAAATTTGTATATTTGTAAATGGATATCTAAAAAAATATTATTGAATATGAATATCAAAAAAGTAATTTGAATACAGGTAAATTTAATAAAATATGGATGCACCTGAGTAATTATAATCGAATGTGAGTACATTCAAATTCAAGTAATATTTGATAGGTACAAATCCAGATATCATGCTTAAATATCTATCGAATTAGTATCCGTATCCAAATATTCAAAAAGCTAATTGAATAGAAATATAAAAATAATGTATCCAATCCATTTAATATCCAACTACTCCCCTAGATATATATGTAGTTGATTGCATTAAGTTGGGCATTGCATATATTGTTGGTGTGCTCAATCGGTCTAAAAGTAGGCTTAGTTCTATACATTGCATTAAATTGAACCACATTGTGTTATTTTCGAAAGACTATGTGTAACACCTCTAGAATCTTCTTGATTATGTTTATAGTCTTGCCATTATTTGAATTTTTTATGAATTTTATATTATTAATTATTTAAAAAAGTTTCGTGGTTAAAATTATAATTTCTATAGACTTGATTTTATATTACATGAAAATTGTTGGGGCCAAACTAAAAATCTTGAGGAGTTGGTTGTACACATTTTGGAATTCTTGGGTTTGCATGGAATGACCAAAGTCAACTGGAGGGTTCCGTGTAATTTTCCTAAGCTCCTAGACTTAATTGCATGATTTTACAAACTCCAGGGACAAAATTGCAAATCTCAAAAATTAAATTTATAAAGTTGGAAAGATTTCTTTTCCTTCTACTATTCATTTCCTTCTTCCTTTCCTCCTTCAAACCTATGCACCCCATCATCCCTCGGCGAAGCCCTCACCAAACTGCACCAAACACATGCCTAGCCTCACCTTCTGGCCACACCTACACACATACGCAAGGCGGCTCGAGTTGAAACCACCAGTGGTGAGAAGGTGAAAGAAACCTAGCTCACAAGGTTCTTGGTTGTCGACAGTTGGGTGGTCAAAATAAGGTTCTAGACAAACGATTAGGGAGTACTCAACTCAGGGAACATGGTAGTGGTCTTGCATGAGGGTTTCCACAGTGGTGGCAGACGGACAACAATGACCAGAGCTTGGTGGTGGGAGTGAGATTCTCAGCTGTTGAGGCTCATTTTGGCAACTATAGACCTCGAAACTTGAAATCAAAGGTGAATTTGGAAACTCTCATCAAGAGGAGCATTTCTACAATGGTTGTCAATTTTTCGACGACGGCAAAGACACAGTATCTCCTCGACATGATAATTACTCTGGTGCTATTAGTTTGTGATTTTGGACTCCCGATGGCAAACTTGGATATTTTGCTAATTGTATCATGTTCTACAAACATGTGCTATATATATTGTACTTTCCTTTTATATCCCTGTACCTTGTTAAGAATAAGATTTGGAATGATTATATATATATAAGTTTATTAATCCCTGTGCTAGAAACTTGAAATAAGAATTGTGGACCTAAACTTATGCAAATGCCACTTGGACTTTAATTATGGTATTTAATGCTATATTATAAGTTGAATGGCAACTGAATTGGAAATTGATTAGTAATTAATATATGTGTATTGCTCAGGATTATGATGCCCTTAATTTATATATAAGATGAGGTTAATCTTAGAATTATGAAATTACCGAGATGTTAAGTTAAAATGATGAAATTGTATAAACGTGGGCTAGTATTTTCTGAAATATGAAACAGATGTGGAAATTGAAACATACTTGGGAAACATTAATGTTATTAGCTATTTTTTGAGATGATAGAGTCGTTAAGCTTTAAATTATCGTGTTAATGGGTTAATTGGTAATCTTAAATTATAATAAGCATGATGATGATATATTAAAAGGTCGATATGGATTTTGATTATAATTATGCTATCTTGGTTAGGTGGCGAAGAGTTGAAACATGAGGATCTATGATTGTGACTTTTAACTACATTTCCTAAGCTAACAGAAGTGAGGTTCTCCCACTCTGGGTTATTGCTAGTATAAGTTTACTCATTGCTTGTTGGAAACCCCTTTGATGGTCTATCATTTGGCTTTGTTACAGATATTATTCTTGTGGCAAAACCCCTGTGAGGATTAATGTGATTAACTGTACCTACTCATAACTTGATTGATTATTCTTGCTCGTTTACTTGAGATCCGTACTTGATTTATTTGATTGTATACCCCTTGTGGGTTAGCACTTGCATCGCTCCATTGAATCGTTCTTGAATGTTCTAGTGCCCAGAACTCATATCCGTCCTAATTGATAATTGATATGTTCAATTCTTGGTATCATTCTGTTATCGATTACTTTGTTGACATATTCAATTACTTGATTCGCACTTGCTGTACTTGTCGTACTTGCTTGGAGATATTACTTAGGCCGAGTGCCAATCCTACACAGAATGCTCGGATACATAGGACATGCCTTGCAATCCGTCTAGGTGTCCATGATACATTGGGAATTTTTCCCTGGGCATCGCAATGCGCCATACGGTCCATATAGGCACACTAATTGTATGCCGAGCTATTATGCTTGGAAGTACTTGTTTAAATGGTATAAGGTGAATATATGCGTATCTTACTTGCGTTATTGGAATGCATATACTGTTAGGGATTGCTTATTGTACTCATTCTTGCTTGATTGTAAATGCTCATGGAGCAATTAGGCAAGAGTGTTTGCTATTGCTATTATCGTACTTGTTTAAATCGTAACTGCACTTGTACTGCTTGTTGATTTTAAATATGTTAAGATGTTCTCTTTCCTTAACAAATTCCTATTATTACTATGTCGCACTAAGTCCATTGAACTTACCCCTTTTTCCCTTAAATTTTGCAGACAAGCTTGATTAGGAATGAGAGTTCAAATCAAGCATGAAGAGATGTTCCCTTTTGTAATATTTATATGTGGTTATGTACTTGTGGGCTTTAAGAATGTTGCATGCAATTCTTAGAGACGTTGTGATGTGTCAAAGACACTAAGGGTACTTTAGAATTGTACGTATATGCTGGACACTCTTAAGAATAGTTCTTGAGTATGAATGCTGCTGTTAATGATATCAATTAAAATGTAAATTCCACTTCTTGTTTTGTAATGATGTTTGAAAGAAAATTTTGGCCTATTATTTGTGTTATACGTTTACATGTAAAATTGAATCATTTTATATCTTAACTTGGGATTATGCTAAGTGGGGTATCTCACTATGCATTATGGTTTGTTATACGAAATATATCCAGCTATTAATAAAGGTCATACCGATGCCAATTGGAATTTGAAATTTAGAATGTTGTTCTATTACTGGCTATATTTTCATATTGGGGAAATGAGAGATTAGTTAGTGATTGGAGAAACAATATATTATAAATAAACTCATCATCGAGGTTGAATTGGTCCAATTGGCATTGCCTAATGAAAAAGCAGGTAGGTTAAGTGATTTATTATATAAACTTCTAATGTGGGAAAACTAATGCCACCTATATTGTTAATAAATTATGATAGTAAAACTATTACTGGTAGAGTTCAAAAAAACAATTGGTAATGGGAAATCTAAATATATTGGAAGAAAACACAATAAGATGTGTCTATGCAATTCTACATGCTCCCAAAATTATTGTTTAAAACCTAATTCCATTTTGATTTCAGAACAAGAATTATATTATGTTGATTGAAGGTTTGAAGTAGAGCTATCAACATATAAGGTATTATTCTATCTAAGCCTAAAAAAGTATACTCAGATCCATCTTTATTAAAAATAATTAATGTAGTAGGCTTGAGCAGAGTTTATACACATAAATTATTCATGTACCCATATCCAAAAATTACCCATTACTATATATACTCAAATTTAACCTATTAACCTAAAAATTACCTATACCGAAATTAAATGTATTAATAATAAATTTTTAATCTATAAAAAATTATTCATTGATTTTGTGTTGTAGTATATTTTTAACTATTTACATATATTTACTTAGCATATTCTATAAGAAATAACACTATTTGGAATAGGAATTGATAGAATAAAACTAAAGAGAGAAAAGAAGTAATATACTTAGAGAAAATAATAGAAAGAAAAAATATAATATGAAGGAAATGAGAGAGAAGAAAATATTAATTTTTTATTTTTGGTATTTTAGTATATCCAAAATTAAAGGTAAAAATTAACTTAATTAAATTTGATAATTAAATTAATTGAATACATTAAGTTAATTTAAGAAATTAAACTTTTTTTAGCAAATTTTCAAAGAATATAAAATATGTGTGCATTAACTCT
This sequence comes from Jacaranda copaia, assembly GCA_014898725.1. Taxonomy (NCBI): domain Eukaryota; kingdom Viridiplantae; phylum Streptophyta; class Magnoliopsida; order Lamiales; family Bignoniaceae; genus Jacaranda; species Jacaranda copaia. The sequence continues at coordinate 206,466 of JACGDI010005397.1, forward strand.
GCTGCTATTTAATGGGCAAGGGAAATATGGATTTTAATTGTGAAAATTTATGCAAAAATTAATATTAATAAAAATATTGAGAAAAACTCTATTGTTGTGTTTGTAGTCAGGAAAGTGTAACAAGTACCACACAATAATTTATTTTAAGAATTCAAAATTTTTTATTAAAAAATTATATATATCAAAATACATTTTATGCGCTATCAAACGATTTTTGAGAATTCTATATATTAATAATATAAGTTCATGAATTAGACCCAATGGATATGGGCTTCAATAGTCGGGGTAAAGTTAGGGTCTTATTATTTTCGGTATTTTAGGATAGGATAAGGTAAGGTATGAATATTTTTGTTTGGACATTTTAGGGCATGAACATAATGTCGAGTGTTGCTGTAAATCCTCATTTATTTTAAATTTTAAAATCATGATTTAGAAGTAAAAAAGCGAAAAAGTGCTTCATTCAAGAAGCCTCATGCCGTATGCTAGTATTGCATTTGCTTCTTTGACCTATAGCAAATTACACCCAAAAAAAACTCAACTAGTTCTAGCGCGCTACTAGCTTTATGAGCCATGGTGGTGTGGCTTAAGTGACATGTTTGGGACCCACGCAGCCGTCTTCTCTTAAAAGGCCGACCTGCTTTTCCCTCGGCTATCATTCTGGTAAATTGTATTTTTGGTTTATAAGTTAGATTGATTTGGATTTTGGTCCTATTTTTTATAATTTTCATACATTGTGTTTAATAAGTAATTTTTTTTTTTTTTTTTTGCAATTTAAGGATCAAAGCAATTTTCCATTTAATAATTAATAGAGTCAATCACGTGCAACTTATGTAACCGTTAAATTGATTTTTTTTTGTCCCATAAATTATATCTATTTGGATTTTGATCCCAACAAAGCGCGAAACTATCAATCGAGAAATCACTAACAAATAAGCTACATAGTTTGCTTTTTTGAAATTTTCACAATTTTTTCCTTCATTACATTCAACAATCCAAATAACCCAAATATCACTTGTCTTGTTATTTCATACATTTGAGGGTCTTTCCAAGCAAAAAAAAAACAACGCCTATTATTATTCGTGGAAGTACAACCATAAAACCTCCTATCTAAATTTTCATATGTACATAAGGTTTTCAAAGGAAATGGTGTATCACAAAAATAAATAGCACCTTCACTTGCAGCCATTTATCTTTCTTCTGTAGAAATCTACGAAAGCTCTCGTTGGGACTAGAAATCAAAACAGGCCTAACTTATGGAATCAAAAAAATACAACGAGAAATCAAAACAGGCCTAACTTATGGAATCAAAAAAATACTATTCAATAGCACGTAAGTGGCTGCTTCTTTAATTTCTAGATAGTAACCCTTTTGAGACTTCAAATTGAAAAAAAAATGTAAAAAAAAATACACTTATTGGATGTAATGTGCGAAATTAATAAAGAATGATACCAAAATTAGAACATACCTAAATTATGAGATCAAAAATACAATTTACCCACTATCATTCACTTAATCACGGGACTGTCTAACCACCCAAAAAGAAAAAGAAAAAGAAAAAGAAATAATTTTGTCCGCTACAGATCAAAATCACAATCCTTTGACCTGTGTTCACCTTCATTTTCTAACATTTCTGTCCACTCTCAATTCAGTTCAGTCAAAGTAATTCTAAAAGTAAATAATTTTAAAACTTGTCGCGTGATTAATAAATGCATAAACAAATAAATTTGGGATGATTTTTTCTTTCAAATGTTATTCAAGTTTAATCATTAGTTGGAAAGGCTCGATTGGGCTTAAGTTAATTTTTTTTTAATTTATATTTTTAAAAAAATAAAATAAATTCAAATTACTCAATAGCAATGAAAATATCAATATCATCCGATATATAGATAAGGCAAAGTCAAATTCAATTCACTCGGGTGAATTGAATCATGAGTGTTGCTAAAGACTCAAGCTTGTGTTTAATTCAAATCGAATCTATAGTATCTTACGTACTATTTAAATTTAAAAATTATGATTCAAAAAAATTATTAAGTTAAGTTTTGAAGCCTGGAATCAGTTTGAGCACATGTACTATTCTAAACCATGAATCGAGAGAATACATTATTTAGGTATTTAGTTTTATGTAAATAGATTATAATTTACAGGAAGGAAGCCGAGGAGCAGGCACCATGCAGTTTGACAACAGTACATGTATTTTTTGCGTGTGGTGCTTACGGGATATTTATGAATCTTAAAATATGCTCTTCACTTACAAAAAACCAAATATGTTTTTCTCGGGATTCGGTGGTTGGGGATTTCTTCAGGTGGGCCAAAGTAATTTGGGCCCCACCCATACTAATGTAGCGTTAGATTGCCGAGCTCATTGGGTGAGATTCAAATTCAACTCTGAGTTTAGATATCCAGGTCCAATCCAGTATTTGGGTTTTCTTGTAATCTATGATGGCTCGGGTTCCTTATGCTAATTCCCACCTTGTGGGTGTGGGAAGCTTTAAGTGTCTCTCCCAATTCCCTCCCTTGATATTTTATTGTAGGCCCAGTTGATATCTATATCATATTATAAAGTATGTAGAGGGAGAAGGAGTGAACCACTTGCAACTTGCTACGGACCCCAAATATCTTACTTTCATATTTAATTTTTTGCGTTTCATCTCTGTGCCCCAATAGCTGATGATTCTTTATAAGCGAAAAGGGTGAAGCCCTCTTAAGTAATGGCTCCACTGGCAAGTGAAACGGCTAAAGGGATTGATTACCAATTAATTCTGATGGTATCGGTCAACTGAAAACTTAGATTTTTCAAGAAATTTTAAATTTTTCAATAAATTATGTTAAGTCATATTCGTTACTTTTCAATGTTATCTGTTGGTTGACACATGACATAATCCCTTGATTAACTAAAAAGTGGGGGGACTCATGATATGGAATGATCAAACCCAAGCACTTAGTCATTGCATCGACCTCGATAACATACATGATCAATCCCAAAAATGACAGATGAGCCTCCAAGCACCCATAAGAAATGCTATTCCGATCATTCACTATCAAGTCGATCAACCTTAAATGATCTTGAGGTCTCTACTCTATTGGCTTGCACATTAAGTTGGCTGCCACAAGGGCATCTACCCTTACCAAGAAATTCTCAACCACCTCCAAGTCTAGGAGTGACTCTACCAACGATTATCAACCTCTGTCAATTGAACATCCACTTGCTAGACAAATGAAAGGTTACCTTTAATGTTTATTAGGTACCACATCAGTGGTCCCCTCTGCATTAAATGTTGTTAAACAACAGTCTCACCCGCACTTAATGTTGTTGAATGATCATCTCCTCCATCTTTAATGCCTTCAAATAGGTGCCAATATATTGAGCAATCGCCATCCTACTTGACGATGGTGGCAAGACTTACTTTGCCCCTACGGGCTAGATATGGGTCTTTGTCCTTTTTAGGGTCAAAAGAGACATTTCAAACCTATCCTTTACCTAACTTCCTTCAATTAGGGGTGTAAAAATTAAACAAATAAAGTCGATCGAACAAAACAAAAATTGAAAAACCAAACTAAACTGAGCCGAATCGAAGTAGGTTCATTTTGGTTTTCGGTTTTATCTTTTAAAAAAATTCATCTTTTAGTTTAGTTCAATTTTTTTGCTTGGTTAACTGAAATTGAACTGAAAACCAAAAAAAAAAAAAAAAATGGTCCAGTTCAATTTAACTAAATAGAAAACCAGTTTTTTGTTTTTCAACTAGTTTTTGGTTCAATCAAACCAAATCAAAATCAATTCGGAAGTTTTATTTTTTATTTTTTTTTCAAATATTGTTGTTCAAGTGTCTACAATATAAGTGTGGAATTTTTTTTTATTATGTGCTTGTGCATAGTAATTTTAGTAAATTTCATGTTTTTTATTAAAATTTTTGAATCTATTATCCAAGATAAATAAATTTAGTTTTTGAAATAATATAAATTTTAATGTATTTTTATGTTTTTGGGATAAATAAAAAGAGAAGTTTTCAATAAGATGAAATAACTGAGAAAAAAAGAAATAAAATTGGAGAAGGGAGAAGAGAAAATAAAGTATATTATCATTATCTTTTAAAATAAAACTGATTTTATCATCTTATTGCACAATATATCAAAATAGTTATTAAATGTCCTACGTTTTATAAATATTATAGATATTACTATGCGATATATTAAAAAAATAAATAATTATACAACGGAGAAAAAAAGTTGATAGTTTTTCTAAACTCAAACTATATAGGTGTATAAATTATTTATTAAACAAATTAATAGATGTTATATATAAAAAATAGATGACCTTGATTTGAAGAGGAAAAAATGTGATCTAATTCAATTTTTTTTTTACCTAAAACCCAACATTTTTTATCAAACAAAAACTTTTGTGACACTTTCTGTATTGCAAAAATTAGTCCAATTCAAATTTTTTATGAGCCCTATCATGGTCTTTAAAGAATAGGATTAGTATATTTTTTTCCCTCATACTAGCAAATAGTGATACACTCTTAGGATTAAAAAAAATTGAACTAAAAAAAAGAAAAGAAAAAATGGGGGCCCTTGAATCGGTTTGGTAAAATAAAAAATGAATCGATTTTTGATTGGTTCGGTTTTGTTTTTAATCGAAATCAAAATCGAAATTTCAATTCAATCGATTTTAATCGAGTGCGCACCCCTACTCCAACCATGAATACCTCGTCTCATATGTCACCTGATAGCTTGAATTGCATTCTCATTTTCTTAGTCATGCACCTATAACTTGAGTTGGCTTAAGTATTGAAATGTTTTAATGGAAAGTCTTCATCAGGCCTAAAGTGCTCTTCTCGTGACTGCATACCCGACGCCCACTCATCCTGCTATCCTACCGGCTCAAGCAGGTCAATCACTTGACTGACTTGGATCTCGCCCAAACGCCATCGAGCACTCCTCTACCGAAAACTGCACTGTCAATGACAGTCAATTTTTGTGAAAGAATGTCATCCACTTAGACTGATGGAATCAATATTTTAAACAGACACAAAAATAAAATGTCAGGACAATTCGATTGCAGATAACTATGTTGAGTTATTAATATGTTGGATATAGAAGAATAAATGAGAAGAAAACGAAATGAAAATCTAAAGTCAATCAATGAAATTGTGATGACCTATTAAATATTGAGAAAAACATCAATGATCAATATTCCAATATTCAATCATAAGGGATCTCTCTCTCTCTCTCTCTCTCTCTCTCTCTCTCTCTATATATATATATATATATATATATGCTTTTACAAAATCAATCAATAAATTAATGAAAACGACTGTTAATTCAGCAAGACTATGAACTCCTTACTTATATATGGATGGCAGCAAAAGACTTATGAAATTAAAAATGAAATTTTTGTCCAAATTGCATTACTTCCCATATAAAGGTTCTGATACTATGTTATACATATATATTGTGGTCATAACTCCATGTCAAGACACAAGATACAAATATTTATATAAAATATAAATAATAATAATAATAATAATAATAATAATAATAAATTATGTTATAATTAAAAGATAAAAAGCAAAAACTAAAAAAATATAATTTTTTTTGTAATATAATATATAATTCTAAATATAATGCAATCTAATTCTAATACATTGGATAGATTAAACTTTGAAATAAGCTATAAGTACTTATTTTTTCAATTTTTAATGCATCTTATTTTATTCAATTATATGCCTTATTGAAATTATAAAAGAAAAGAAAATAGAGCATTCATGCATATTGAATATGTTCATTATTTGAAGAGCCTCAATATTTTAAGTTCTTCAAGATACAAACATCCAACATTTGCCGGATAATAAGTTTTTCCTTGGAAATGAAAAAAGATACTTAGGATGATTCAGGAAAACCAGTTGCTTCTTCTAAATATATTTAATAAAGAAAATTTTGAGATCTCATTTCGGTAATTATTAATTAGTATAATAGAAAGAATTAATGAATTACTATTGTATGTGCATTTGAAATATTTTTATGCATCCAATTTGATTTATTAACTATTAACAGATGATGGAATTAATATAATTTATATTTAAAAAATTATTTTATTTACTTGTCTTATTTGGAAGCTTTTCGAAAGTTTTTATCTTGAATTAAACTAAGTATTGATACTCAACCAAATTATTGTTTTATAGACATACAACATGATTAACTATTCAAAAGCTATCGATTACTATTTTTTCCTAAGCATGCTCCATTGCCAAATTTAATTGAAATTTATAAACGAAATTCATAATTCTAAATATAAGGAATAATATGTTAGATTTTACATTCATTTATTCAAAGTAAATAGGCATCAATAATAAATAAATAAGTTTATGTAAGCTACTATCGGAATCCATAAAAGAATTTTTTTATTATTAGATTTATAAATCTTTAATTTTTTGTAAAGTTTTCCTAATCATTATTTAATTGTCTATAGTTTAGTTAATATTTTTTTATTTATCACATCGGTATAAGTGATGCATGGTTAGTAGACAACCAAATGGAATGAATTATATATATACACATGTGTAAATATATGGGTGTGTCTGTAATTGAATATATATTTAATGAGATTGAAAATCTTATTTAGTGAATAGGGTAATGTTTGGGCTTATTCGATCCGGGAGATCGAATGATTCAACAATGATATTCTTCAAGGTCTAAAATCTGCAACCAACAGCAAATGTTAAACTAACCGAGGTGCCCTCGGCTAAGGCATTTTGACACTCAAGTTGGTATTAGTCGAATTAAGGTAATCGAACAGTAGAATAAGAGTGTATAGTGTATATAACATTACTTGGAGTGTGGTTAGAAGTGAGGTATTTATAGCCTTCTCCTAGTAGATAATATGTCTAATATGCCCCTATCAAGTGTAAAGGGCTCTTGTCCTTACCTAGGGGTTATTGGTTATTTCCAATTTCGGTATTATTTCAGATGATATTATCTCCTACTTTTCAGGGTGAATAGTACTCTAGGGGTGCGCCTTCCTGCCAGAGTTGGTGACAGAGACTGTATTGGGTGGCACCCGCCATTAATGTGGAAGCACGCTGCGTGTCAAAGCATTAAATGCAGCAAGGACATGAGTCAATGCTAGAGTAAGCACTCTAGTCAACAATTATCGAACAGACAAGGCGATCGACCAAAGGGATGGTTAAACAGACAAAGTGGCTTGAAGCCTCCTGTTAGTTACAATCGAGAATAATCTATTTGATCAGGCAGTTATGGTCGAGTAATCCAACCTAGTTGAGTCCAAAAGCGTCTTTAGACTGTGCATACTAAGTGGGCCTAGGGGTACTTTCTAAGGTTGATAATTTGTTAGGCTAGGCCTATTGAGCTATCCCATATCATGAGTCCTCCCCACTTGCGGTCCTGATCGAGCTTGTTGATGAGAAAGAATAGGGAGTAGACAACTGAATGACAGTTATATGTATTCGACCAGGGCTTTAAACTCTTAGCCATTGTATTTGAGTACTTACTAGGGTTTTTGATTACTTGACCAAGATTTTTGATGGTTTTGCACAATTAATGCATCAGTTACATTGGAGAATACGAAGCACCAAAGGGTAACAGTAAAATTATAACTGCCGCTTGGGTTCCTGCATCCAAAGGCCTATAAATAGGAGAGGTAGAAACTTTCATTTTTCACTTTTGCTAAATCTAGTCTAGTTGAGTTTTCACCTTCAAAGTTCTCTAATTCCTTTATGCACTTTAGAGTTTTCAAGCTACCCACTATAAGTTTTTTTGCAAGCTTTGTGTTTTCCTTCATTTTTCTTTGCAAAGATGTCAAGAGCTTCTGATAGTGAAGACACTAGGTCCGAAGGTGTATAATTTGAGGTGGAGGTTAAGGGTCAATGTGTGTCTGGGAGTGCATATGAGAGTATCTCTGATAGCTCATCGAGTGACAGCTCGATTACTAAGAGGGCTGCTTCTGGGGGTGATGCTTGCCCCCAGCGAAGTGCCAGCATCACAGTGTTGATTGTTTACCCCGGACCACTACAGTGAAATAGTATCTAAGATCTCCCCTGCTGACTTAGTTCGAATTAGGGAGATGTACCATATCCCGTATGAATATAAACTTTTGGTGCCTAAGCCTTGGGGTAGGATGCATCCACCTCCAAGGGGATACATAACTGTGTTTGAGGAGGGATTCAAGTGCGGCCTTAGATTTCCTTTAGCACTAGCCATAGTCGACCTCCTAGTAGGCCTCAAAGTCTGTATAACCCAACTCCTTCCTAACTGTTTTGCCATGATCTACAGTTTTGCTGTGCTTATGCACCTATTTAGCCAGCCAGCCTCTTTTGCCAACTTTTCCAATCTGTTCCATTTGCAAATGTTCCGAAAGTCGAGTAATACTAAAGAGTCTGGGTTCTATTATTTGGTGGCACGTCCACATTGAAAGTTCTTGATAGCCCCTTCTTCCTCGTATGGCTAAGAGTGAAAAAAAATATTTTCTTTATGTTCGAGGGCCTAGAGAGTTTAATATTCCAAAGGGGTGGTGGAGGGGGCATGTGGAAATGCTAGGGAACCAAATGCCCAATTTGCCCAACACATTCATTCAAGACCTAGTCGATTTTGGGCAGATGGAGACCTCGATTCTAACCAAGGAGAGATGTTTGGTGCTAGCTGGCCTGTCGCCAGCTATGCTCAACTTGTCTGTGGGCGACCGACTAGGTAGTAATCTTTGTTGACTATGATAATATAGATTTCTATCTTTCTACTCAAGTTTGATAGTTTTTGTTGTCTTTTATTAGCCAATCGAGAAAAGATAAGGGCCTACAGTCAAGCAGAAGCCTTAGTAAGAGCTCAGAGGAATGACAAGTGTTGTCGAGCAGCTGCTCGACAAGAAGCCCCTGTAATAGAGCCTGCTACTTTGACCCACTCGACCACTACTTTTGTCATGCCCCAAATTGAGCAAGCACCCCAACCCACCACAGAGGATCGTGTTAGAAACAACGCTAAAATGGTGAGGTCAAAAGTCGTATTTAGTGAATAGGGAGTGTTTGGGCTAATTCAACCTAGGAGGTCAACGATCTAATAGTAATATTCTTAGAGGTTTGAGATCTACAACCAACATCAAATGTTAAACCAGTCGAGGTGCCCTTAGCTAAGGCACTTCGATGTTCAAGTTAATACTGGTTAAATTAAGGTAATCGAGCAGCAGAGTAAGAGCGTATAGTGTATATGGCATTACCTGAAGTGTGGCTAGAAGTGAGGTATTTATAGTCTTGTCATAGTGGATGATATGTTTAAAATTCCTCTATCAAGTGTAGAGGGCTCTTATCCTTACTTGGGGGTTATTGGTCATTTCCAATCTCGGTACTATTTTAGGTGGCATTATCTCTTGCTTTTTTGGGTGAATAGTACTTTAAGGGTGCGCCTCCCTACCAAGTTGGTGGTAGAGACTGTATTGGGTGAGATACGCCATTAATGCAGAGGCATGTTGCTTGTCAAAGCATTAAATGCAGCAAGGATATGAGTTAACACTGGAGTGAGCACTCTAGTCAACAATCATTGAACAAACAAGGCGATCGACTAGAGGGATGGTTAAATGGACAAAGTGGCTTGAAGCCTCCTGTTGGGTATGGTCAAAAACAATCTACTCGACCAGATGATTATAGTCAAGTGATCCGGGCCCAATTGAATCCAGAAGTGCTGTTGGGCTATGCATGCTAAATGGGTCTGGGACCCTTTCTAAGATTAATAGTTTGTTGGGCTGAATCTGTTGGGCTATCTCATATCAATATTGATAATATTTGATTTAAGATTATCTTGTTAATCATGTTAGTAACAATACTGTTATTAGTATTGATATTATTCTATTAGTTTTAGATGGCTTGCCCATCTGTACTTTGACTACATAAATAATTATAATTGAATTAACTTAATTTAAAAATAAGCTCAAGGATCGCGAGATTTAGAGGGTGTTTGGCTATGCTTACTTTAAACATTTTATAAGCTCCTATATTTTATAAGATATTTTTGGAGCTTATAAGATGTTAGATCTTATTTTTAAAATAAGTTATTGAAGTGTTTGGATAAATCTCTTATAATTATTACTAAATAAATTTTATCAACTTAAAATTTTTTAAATCTCTTATAAGAAATTTTGAAAAATTTATAAACTCACCTAAATACTATCTTAATGCAACAGGCTATATTCATTCAATCCATGTGAGCGTTTGTAGCTTGGTTAGGGCCTGCAACTCCATGCACTATTTCAGATGGATCCATGACAAAATGGGTGACCGACAAATTAGGTCATAGAATTTGTTATTTTTTCTTTTATAGCTATGATTTCATTTCTTCTTTAATTTAGCATAATTAATTAAAATTTAATCAATTTAACTCTATATTCATTATTGAGAAATTAATTTTGGCCTGTTATGAGAAATGTTGCAGAATAAATTAATATATATAAAGTAAAAATGATGTTCAAGTTTATTTTAAGTATGATTCTTATATAGCAACAAGGTGAATAAGTTGATTTCCTCTCCTTTTGCAATTCAACATATTTCTATATATAATTGGTTAATTGACACTTTGCACCCTGGAAATACATTTAATAGGTACTTTGCATCCTTAAAATATAAAAATGGCAAAATACATCCTAAAATTTTATTTTATTTTTTTTGGCACGTTGCACCCCAAGTAATTTTTTGCCAAGATAACCCAATCTGGACGAGGGCAAAAATGTTCAAATACCTTCTAGACAACTTTCTTACCATCATTTAATAATGAAATTTTAGAATTTTATGTAGATAATAAAAACTTCCATATAAGTCCATGAAAAATAAAAAGAAAATGAAGATGGCAAACAATATAACCACCAAATTCATGCCATCATTTAACTTATCTAAAAAAAAAAAAATGAAAAGTCATGCTATCATTTTAATCACTTTCATTTTTTGTTTTTTGTTTTTTTTTTTTTTTTTTGTGAACTCAAATGCAAGTCTTTTGCTTATTATAACTGAATTTAAGACCCAATACATATAGATATATGTTCTATATATAGTACAAATATTATTTTGTATGAAAAACATCACTTGATCTCACCAGTCAAATCTAATTTATTTGATTCATATTCCCTAAATTATATTATATTCCATAGTTTGAAATATTAATTAAGTGTTGTAATTTAAGCACATAATTCTCTATAGTTAATTGATACTAAAAAGATAACCGAAACATGCAATTCACTAATGTTTAAAAGGTACGAAATCATTGTCATTCTTTTTTTTCCAACTCTGCATAATTGTAAGTTCGATGAGGCAAATTCTAAATTTTTTGAGATATGTGCATGTATTTTATAATTTGCATATAATTTTCTAATTAATTATTATTATTTTTTTTGTTCATGAGCTAGTTAATACACAAAAAGGAAAAATAGAATCCCAATTATTTGGTAAGGTTAAAAAATTATATTCTAATACCTTCATTACTATTTTTCATTTTTGGTAATTTTTTCCACTTTTTTAATATAATGGATTTCTTTTAAGCTATGATTTATTTGCTTTTAATATTTTTTTGGTTTGACTTTTTGATAGTGGGCCTAGTGGTTTATGGTATTTTTTTTCATGATTAGATTAAATATTTATTATTCAATTTATAATTAAAATTAAATAGAACAATCTTTAAATTTAAATTGATTGCAAACTGGCCGTAGTGAATACACCTAGTAAGTAGTTTAAATCAAGTATTAATGCATTGTTTATTTTATTGATGCATATAATTGATGCACTCCTTTATTTTGTATACAAATACTTACTTAATAAAACACTTACTTTATTATTATATAAATGCACCAAGTAAGTAGTAATTTTATTGGTTCAATGATTAATTGAGGCATGCATCACAATCATTTTTCTTTTTTTTGTGTGTGAATTTTATTTAAAGGGTTTGGGTCCACCTAGCAAATATAATAGATTATTCTAAGTTTTACTATATAATACTTTATGGATTATATTTTTTTTATGTAGGCATAATATAAAAATTTATAGAAAATGGTGCAACTCCAATTATATTTGATTTGATCACCATAAATCTCATTCATATGAGATATTATTATATGTTACTTATTTCAACTATTAAATTATTTACAATTTAATTTTTGTAATATTTATAAAAAATATTATACACACTAGTTTGTGTTTAATATTTGTAATATTTATAAAAAAATATCAATATCTAAACTATAACTAATATTAAATTTAACAAAATTTTAAATTTAAAATTTATTTCCCAGTGCATTGCATGGGATAAACACTAGTTTGTACTTTAAAATAGCAAAGAAAACACTATTTCTTACCTAAAGATTATTTCAACAAAAGAATTGCAAGTAAAAAAAATTTCTTACCATAATCAGGAGGTTGAAGACTATTTCTCGATTTCTACTCCTTGGCTTTGATTGTAATCAAACTTTATGCTAATTCTTTGATATTTTGAGTTTCAAGATGATGATTGAATGATTATGAAGAAAACTCTCTGATGTTGCAGTGAGCTGAATGGTCCGGATGTCCGGTGGATAGAGTTGATGCTG
>JACGDI010005397.1:219130-241893 GCA_014898725.1 Jacaranda copaia
TGGGCTATCCCATATCACTCTCCATGAATTTGGGGAAGAACAACTCTCTTTGTTCCTTTTTTGTATGGATTAGTTTTTTGGAAGAAAAGTAAAGTAAATTTTGAAAGTTTAGGTGAGAGTTTAATCCTAGAAAGTGTTTGGACATTTTTGCCCTCGCTTAAATTGAGTTATTTTGACAAAAATTTACTTATGATACAACTTGCCAAAAGAAATATATTTTCAGGATGTATTTCGCAATTTTTGTGTTTTGAGGGTGCAAAGTGCTAATTACCCATATATAATTTGCTACTAAGATTATTTTATTAAGGGTAAATTCATTTTACCCCCTTGTACTGTGGAGTAGGTGTTAAATATCCTCTATACTACCAAAACCTTCAAATACCCCCCTCAAACTTCTTTACTGTTAAAAATGTTGTGGTTGTTTGGTTAATACAATACTAAAATTTATCAACCTGTTAGAACATCTCACTGCTGTGAGCCCATTCGACCATGTTGACATAATTCTTTTCTTTGAGCCTCACTTTTTCACCATTAGCAACAAAGATAGCATGTTGCGAGGGGCCTATTCAAGACAACGAATTAAGAGACCATTAATGCCTAGTTGTTTGGCAAGGATGTCGACGAACTATGCACCTCCCCGGCTCAGAGGTCATCCAAACTTCCACCTTGTATTGTAACCTAGTACATCTCTAATCTCTAGAGGTCATCTATCCTCTTACCTTAATTTATGCCTCTTTTCTTTGTTGAGTTCAGTTACTTTAACGGTATGCTCAAATGGCCGACACTATTGACTAATGATTCATGGTAGTGATATATGATCAATATAATTAAACCCACAACAAAAATGAGCTTAAGGGCTAGGAGGTGGATGACCTTTGTGAAAAGGCAGCTATAACTACATTGCTTCAATCCAAAGTAAAGGGGATAACCTCTAACTTGAAGCTCAATGCCCACCTAATTACTGACACCTATTTACATATTCTCACTAAGAATACTTATTTGCTAGCCAAAGTCACTGAGCACCACCCACCCATAGAGGCTTGAGGTTAACATTAGGAGTTCGATAAAATTTTTGATGGTGTGAGTCTTTGCTGTGAGTCCAACTTTCCAAACCAAGGATACTTGTGGTTGCCACCTTCATCTAGTCACTTGCTTTCGAAGTGGCCTACCTTTATTTGGGAGAGATGATGTTAAGTGAGGATATCAAAAGGCTTTATACTAGCTAAGGGTGTTAGGGGATGATTTTGATAAATCAAAGCTTGACATCACACTTGACAACAATCTCTAGCCACACCCTTAATCTGTCGGAGATTATGTCAAATTCTTTGAGTAGAGTGAGCACGACTTCATCTCTCCCTTCATCAAAGAACTCTAAGAGGATTGGGCTTGGAGAGGTGAAAAGGAAGCACGAAGACCCCCTGAATCCGAAGGATGACTTTATAGATAAAGGGTTCGACATGGTTGGCCCCTCTTCAACCTCGGGTACTAGCTGGGAATCATGAATTCTCCTATTTTGTAATAACTTTTACTTTAGGATCTTAATTTTTACAAAATTTTCTTAATTTTAATAAAGTCCTTTTTTTGAATGCTTGTTTATCATTGTGTATTTCTCATGTGACCTTATGTATATGGCTTCTTCCTCTCCTATTCTTATCAAAAAGGTGGCATGCTCAGAAACTTTATCAATAAGTGGGAATAGCCAAAAAGGACAATAATGGTCAATGTTTAAATGATTCGAGTAGGACTAATAAGTCATGACCTGATTCGAGTAGGACTAATAAGTCATGACCTTGAAGGGTTTGTATAAGGGACGATCTAAGGGCAGTTGTGGCTTTTCATCGACTTTATGATAAACACAACGTAAGGGCAGTCGTAATGCTTGATGATGTTACTTATTTTGAAGGTGGCAAAGAGCAAAAAATTAAATAGTTTCTTTATAGAATATAAGGTTGAAATAGGATGATAGGAGATAATTGCATTTCATGAGTGTGGACAAGTTGGCAATTTTACATGTAAAATTTCTTAAATTAATTACGTTCTATGGTCTTAGTAGCTCATCACCATCAAGATCTTTAGCTTGTAAAAGTTTTTTTTTGCTATTTTAATGACACCATAAGGGCTTTTTCCATTTGGTTCTTGCTCTCTCTTAAGGATAAAGTTGCCCATTTTGAAAATTTCTATAGTGATCTATTTTATTGTATCCTCTAGCCATGGAATCTTGTGGTGCTGCATCTTAATATGTGTTTGCTATCATGTTTCCTCCAACATGCTTAGATTGAAAGATCTTACTTCATTGTTGGGTTTTGGGTCATTATGCAAGATTGTTTATTTTGTGCAACAATTCTGCTTGGGTGACCGCTTTTAACCCAAAAATTAGGCTATAAGAGGTTTCTCTAGTAGCTATTCTCAAGGTTGTTCTGTATGCCCCTACGCTCTAGGTAGGTCATTTTCCTATTTGTCTTGTCCTCATTCCAAACAAGTTTCAATATACTTGACGATGGTTTTGTTAATAACTTTTTATTTGCTCGTTAGCTTGCAAATTTCTAATAGAGATAAAATGTTGTTGAATTCCGAGATGGTCGCACCATTATGTGATTTTCTTACTTTGAAAATGAAAATCATTTTGATAATATCATTCTTGGTAGACCAAATCTACATATAATATTTTTCTAAATAAAGTTGTGTATATCTACATTTGTGATTTTGGGAATTGCCTCTTCCTCATTCCATTTTGCTAAACATTTCACAACTATGAGGAATTTTATTTATCTGATAGCCATAGGGAAAGGTCTGATGATATTGTCCCTTATTGATCAAATGGTCAACAAATTTTCACATTTTTCATAGTCACTACAATTGATGAGGTATGTTTGAATGAAACTAACAAGATTCACATTTTATTGAAAATGTTTTTGCATCTTTTACTAGATTTGGCCAAAAATACCCCTATTGCATAATCTTATGGGCCAAGGATTGATCACCTTTATAGTTTCCACAGCTTCATATGCATATTTCTTGCAATACTGTAGAGGCCTGAGTTGGTGTCAAGCATCTAAGTGATAGTTTGACAATGACTTCTTAAATAGCATACTAGTTTCATTAAGAAGCATCAGAAGGCTTGGTGTCAGAGACATCATGCAGTAACCTTGTTCTTTGTAAGTTTTTCTTCATGGAGGTATTTGAATATCTCATCTTGCTAGTTAGGTTTTACTATTTTGAAGTCTATTTTATATAAATTGATGCCCTATGCACTACAATGCTTGATGTCCAATTGGTCAGTCACTAAAAATGTAATTACAGTTTTGCTTATTTCTGTAATGAAGTTGGAAACTTTGATAATTTGTCAACTCTGTCATTTTTTTATTAGACACTTAACTTAGGTTAAAGGATTTAAACCTAATTTAGAGTTCTTTAACCCTGGCCAGGTACTTGATCATAGTAGCCTTCTTCACTTCATAAGATCCGTTGAAGTGTCCAACCACCAATTATGAATCTATGGTTGCTGTAATTGATTCAATACCATTTTTTAATGCCATCTTCATTTTGGCAATCAAAGTCTCATACTCAAATTCATCATATATGACTTGAAAATTGAGCTTTAGTGCAATGACCAATTCAAAGTCATTAAGAGATCGGAGAGAGCTTTCCACAATATCTCTAATGGTAGCAAAGGAACCATCTTCCAAAAGCATCCCAAGTGCTGAGCAATCATTTTCATCAAAGAGTTCGATTAGCTTGACAAAAAATTTGACTAATATATGCACTTTTTACTACCATTCTAGATTTAAAATGAATATCAAACTCACGTAACTTGATGGCCTATTTTGTAAGTCTGCATAAAGTTTCTGATTTTGCCAAAACTTGCTTAAGTAATTGATTAGGCTATGACTAAGGTCAATTTCCAAATAATTCTTTTCAAATTTTTGAAGACTTTTGCCAACATAATAGATAGATGATGGGTAGGGCCCTCTACAGAAACTTAGAAAAAAACCAACAGTATTAAGTGAAATAGCTAAATATCAGTATAAAGTTTCTGCAAACCCGGGCTTTGCCAGGAGTAATGCGATCGATAGATATTCTTCGAAGTCAACCAAGGATTTGTCATAATCTTTTGTCCATTAGAATTTCTTTGTGCTTTGTGGTGCTTTGAAGAAGTGCAAGTTTTTATCTACTAATTTGGAAATGAACCTACTAAGGGTAACAATTCTTCGTATCAGGATCTGAACTTCTCTTATTGACTTTTAGTATTGCGATTTCCTATATCGCTTGTATTTTTTATAGATTTACTTCACTTTTTCTTTGATTGGTCATGTATCCCAAAAATTTTACACCACATACCCCAAGCGTGCACTTAGAAAGGTTTATCTTCATCTCGAACTTTCTAAGAATGGAAAATATATGGTTGAGATCCTTCAAGTAGCCCACATTTGTGATACTTTTTACTATCATGTCATCCACAAATCTTCTATAGAGTTGCAAATTTTCTTGCCAAACATATGGTCGGCAAATCATTGGTCAGTTGCTCATGCACTTTTTAGCCTAAAATGCATGACCAAGAAACATTAAATGCCACTATGAACAATGAATGATGTTTTATCTCTATCTTTCAGTTCTATTTTATCTGATAATACCTTTGGAAGGTGTCTATCATACTAAGTACTGCACAACCTACTGTAGTATCTACCAAGAGGTCTATCTAGGGTAAGAGTGCCAACCCGGGGGAAGGGGGGGAGGTTTGGCCCTTTGCCTCCCAGCCCCATAAGGCCAAAATGGTCCCCATTCCTGCCTCCCATGATGGGTACTAGCCCTTGCTTCCCCATGAAGAGATAGATACCCATAGGTACCCACGAGTTTGGCATAATTTGTAAAATTTATTACAAAATTCAAAATTAAATAGAAATAATACTAAAAATAGTAAACTTTTCCAACAATTTAAATGACTTCCAAGATGAAAATATTGTCATACATAACACATCAATTTAATTATATTTTGCCAGAAAATATGAAAGATATAAAAATACATAAACATAAGTTTGAAAAAAAAAAGAACTTTACAATTCTTCCCGATTCTTTGCAAGAGCTCACCATTTAGCTTGATTCCTATAAAAAAAATATGTAGTTTATTATCTGAAAAATTATTCAAATAACCAAATATACTTCAATATTAGTTTAAAAATATTGAAATACATCATCATTTTTATCCTCTTGTATTGTGAATCATTCAAAGTTCATTTTTACTTTTGAACAACTTGAAAAAAATAAAAATAAAAAATAGTTAGTTAAGAATTTGGTAAAAGCATTAGTATCAATATTAAAATTATTTTACCTTGCAAATTAGTCCATAACTAATCTTGGGCACACATCAATGCCTCTAGTGTATTCGGGAGAAGTCTATTACAATGTGGAGTAACACATTGGCCACTAGTGATACAAGCTATCCAAGACAAGATACCAAATTCTTACCACAACTCACATGCAAAACTTATTCCTCTAACTAGTGGTCAGTCTTTGATTTTGTACTCATAGTTGCAGATTATTCACTCATATACACAGCAAAATTAGACTCTCAATTATCTTTTCTCATAATGGAACTTACACCTGTTACATTTGACCTCGAAGATGAAGAATTTTTGTCTATTTGCTTGGTCTTGTCATTATACTCCGTAACCAAATATTGACAAATGGTTTTCACCTTCTCAATTTCATTAAATGCATTTTCTGCATATATTTGAAGAAAAAAATAATTCAACAACATCATCTTATACATCAGATCTAATTCTGTCCCTCAGCTATTACTCCATTAATCACACCCTAATGTTTATTAAATTTGACAATCATGATGGAAGCCATCTCATGAATAACATAATTATGACTGACTAGCTATTTTCTCAAAGCCAATCTAACTTTAGAAATTTTTGAAAAATAAACATTTGAAATTGGATCCAAGGTACCACTAAACAATTTAATAACACCATAAAACAACTCCAACTTGGTACAAATTTCCTTTTCCATCTCTCAATCATCTTCATTAGGCAAAGATTTATATTGAGGTTCACATTAGGTCAGACAAACATTCAATTACTTCTTTATATGGTATGGGAACATCAAGCACCAAAAAAAGTATAATTCCACCTAGTTTTGCAATGAAGAACCAATTTTTTGCTATCAAGAATATTCAATTGCATTTAAACTTTTTCTCTCTCTTCGGTGTTACTGTCCAATAGTGAACTCTCTTTAATATTTTTAATAGCAACAGATACTATAGATAATTTATCTTTTACAATCGAATTCAAAATATGAGCACAACAACGCATGTGAAATAATTGACCACCTAAAGTAAATGAACTAGATGAAATCTTTTGTAAAATGCGCTCAACCATAATATCATTTGAACTACAATTATCAAAAGTCAAGGTAGATAATTTTGTGTCAAGATTCCAATCTATCGGATATTGTACTAAAACATTATAAACAACATTCGTAGTAAGAGGAGCAGGCACATAAATGAACCTAAAATATATAATAAGCAAATAATTAAATACAATCATACTAAGTTACTAATCAAGAAAAGAGAGAGAGAGAGAGAGAGAGAGAGAGAGAGAGAGAGATAGTAAGTGTAAACTTACCTCACAATCCAACTTTGCAAGGTCCAAGAACCATCAATATATATACTTTATTTTGGTTGTCGGCAACTCATATATCAACTGTTATCACAATCCGGCTTTGATTCTTTGATGGCAACTTCATTGTCTCTGATTTCTCAATATCATAAAGCTTTAAGATGTCATTTTTCATTGTATTATGAGAAACCAATTTAATAAGAGCCTGAAGAGCATTACAAGATCTCCAAAAAGTAATATACTCAAATATAGGAATCGAATACTCATGAAGAATGACCATGTGAGAAAGTTCTCTCTTAGCCATATATTGATTGGATGAATATGCCCTAACTACAACTGTTTCACTAGAATTTAAAGTCTTAGCTCTGATTGTTGTTTGCCTTATATCTTGAGTTGTACAAAGCTTACAAGTCCTAAAGTGATCATGTAAATATGAAGTGCCTTGCTTATATCACCTAAGATTTTGAACCACAACAATTGCAAATTGCTTTTCATTTTCCATCTATCCTTACTCTTTTGAAGTGATCTCAACTACTAGAGTTAATTTTATTTTATTAGTTCCACCTTCATTTTAATCTAAGCATTGATTTTCTGATTCAATTCCAATTGATGCACCTTCTAAATTAACGAGAGCTTCAAGTGATTCACCTACAATTGATGATGGAGTTGATTGCTATCAACAAGATTAGAAGTTTTCTCAATAGATATCCTAACAATAAAATAAACTAATTAGAACAAATTAACTAATTGAAGCATAAAATATAATTCATAAATATGCGTAAAAAAGAACAATTATAGTTACACAACATAAATCAATGAGGGGTATCTTCGATATAAGAGTATACAAACTCAATAGATCATGCATTCAAACTAATACCAAGAATAAAGAATCCATAGAAATGTTCATTGACAGTCATTAGAATGTCACTTCATCATTATTGAAATCCAAAATATTGGTTTTGAAAAGACCAGCCCTATATATATGAGTAATACATATTTGAATTGAAAATTTATTCAAAATGAATGTGCAAATAAATTAATGCTATGCCTAAATTTGAAGTTTTTGGGAAGAAAAACATTAGATAAACAGATTTTATAATATATTAATTGCAACTGCAAAATCCATCCTATCGAGTAGAAATCTTTAACATTTTTATAATTGAATCTAAAATATCATAATATAGAAGCAAAATTCAATTTTGAGTTACTAGAATTCATTACCTTAGAAACCACATTCAAAACAAACAAATCAAAAAAATCAAGAGTAATTTTATTTTAATTGGAAGTAGGATACAAAAACAAAAACAAAAAACACAGTATAAACAAAAGCCATGTGAATATATATTAAAATGACAGAAGTTACCAAGTCTTATTTTTATAGTCATTAGAGTGGAAATTAGAAATAGCAATTTCTATAGAAAAAAAAGGGTACCTTTCAATGTGTTGTCCTTCGACAAGTGACTATGTGAAGATTGGAAAATAAAATTTTTCTTTGAAGCCAGGTCCTCTGATGCACGAAGATTGGAGAAAGAAATTTAACCTTGAAGTCAGTTTGGTGGTGGGTGGCTATGAAAATGAAGAAATGCAAAGGAAATAATCAAATGATGTTTTAGGGTTTGAGACTGAAGGTTAGATTTATATAAGGTTAAAATAGTAATTTAATTAATTTAAATGAGTTTCAAGCACCTGCGAGAATGGGGACTATAATCACTGCCCCATCCTGTTTAGTAGTCAGGGGACAATATTGTTCCCATCCCCATCCCCACAAGGAGAAAACTTTCCCTGTATCCACCTAATCACAGAGAATTTTCTGTGGGTACCAAAGGGTATGGGTAATTTTGAAATGCTTAATCTGGGTAAAAAGGTATAGGTCTTTGAGGTAACTTGAGGTTGGTATGCACATACGTCACTTGCGTTCTTACTTTGTGACGAGTACCATATGAGATAACCATTCCACAAACTATATTTCCATGATATGATATGCATCCAAGAGCTTATTAATCTTTTCCTAGATAATCTTATTTCTTTCATCATAAAAACCCATTTTTCTATTTAACAAGTTTAAACATAGGATCTACATTGAGCTTTTGGATAATGGTATTAGGATTCATGCATTGTAAGTTTGATGTTTTCTATATGAAAACATCAGTATTTGTCCTCAAGAAGTGTATAACAAATTCTATGTCCAAAGGTAACTGTGTTCACATTATGGTTATTTTATGGAGGTTTTGAGCTAGATTTTGATTATTTTGTAATCGTCTTCTAGTTGGAGTTAGGTATCCTCCAACTTTTGTGTCTTGTAATCCTTTAGGAGCTCGAGCAAAGGTATGTTAGCCTTTGTTACTATCAATGGAGCAAACTTTTAAGGGGCCATATAGCTAGACAAAGAGTAACACCTTAGGTTGCCTTTGTATTGCCAAGCACTTCTCATTCTCTGGAAGAGGTCCAAAACTTGACATTTGCATGATAGACAAGCAATATTACACAAACGTTGTTTACTACTGACCTGGACAAGATAGTGCTATACAACAATAGTACATTGATGACTAAGTAAGTTACCATGAGTGTTTTCCTAGTTGGGGCAATACCAAGTGATGTGGGCAATGTTATAGAAATGATAAAGAGCACTTTAGATCCCAAAAAATTGATTAATGGAGAGCGGACATTACCCAACTAAGGCGCTCTATATCCATCTTAGCTAAGGTGGTATAGGGAATAATATTGGTAGAGCTAATTGATAATGGCCTTTTTCATTGTATGGTTAGCGATATCAATGGCTATCACCAAAGCGCATGCAAAGCATCCAATAAAGTTTTCAAGGAGAAAGTTAGGATAGTTTTGGGAAGTGGTCCATTATGGCTTATTTCTCTACCTGAAGAGTTCTCTAGTGAGCTTCTTTATCAAAGATTTAGAGTCATCCCTATAAGGCCTCTGATAATTGTGTGGGTAAGAAAATATTCCACTTATGTCAAAAGAGTGCTAAGTGCTGGTGTATATATACTTTTGGTGAGTGGGTGGGTTGGGAACAAAGTTTTGGCTCATGAAAATTGTATCTCATATTTACCATTTGTGATTGCAAATTCTAGTCTGCACAGATGATACACACTTGATGAAATAGATTTTGAATAAGTAAGATTAGTAGGGTGAATGAAGGGATGCAGTAGTAAGGCTAATTTTTTAACTAATAGGGTTGAAACTCAACTTACAGCATGTAAGCCGAACTTGCAATTATAATGAGCACATTGGGCTTGCTGAAGTGGCTCTCAACTAAGACCTTTTGGTGTTTAAATTAGTAAGGGAATGTGATGAAGGAACATAATGTAACCAAGAGTATGAAATGTTTAAAGTGCATACTTAAGGTGAGTGTTAAGTATTTATATGATGTTCTTGGATTGAAATTAGCATTGGCATCTATTAAAGTTGAACTTAGATTCCATACCATAGAGTCAAGATATGGGTTTTTCCCATGAAACAAGCAGACAAGTGGTTGTCTTTGCTAGACATAATGTTTACCACTACTCTTTCAAAAAAATGAAGTAACGTGTAGTGCTAGGATCCAATAATTAAAACTTTAAAAATGAAATTTAACTAGGCTACATATGATAATAAGGATCTAAACATGCTACTGATTTAGATTTGGATAGAGAATTACCTTGTTTTGCAAAAGTCCAAGGAAAAGGTGGAAGACTAATCCAACAACTTGAATCTGCTTTCTAGCAGCATAGCGAAGAGTGAGCAACTTTTGCTCTATCTAAACTCCTCTAAAATTTCTAAAACTTTTACAACATGTTCTGAACTCCTTAATGAAGCTACTTTAAAAAAATTAACTCAAAAATACAGAGGAAAGCTCTTAGAAATATTTGCCAAAGTTACTACCCTAACAATGGATCTCCAAGAGCAAGCAATTTAATCTCCATCAATTGAAGAGTACCCAATCTCCATGGTCGATGTCAAACTTCAAGCCCATGAAGCCTAACTAATTGGTCAAAATGAATACTTTTGGAGCAACATTCTAGCCTACGCGTAACATGCTAATATGGTTCTTTCATCTTTTATCTCCCAAAAAAGGCCTAGGGTAAGAGGTTTGCTGGCTCTCTAAAAGTCTCGATACTATATTTTTATTCCTACTGTTTAATTCCACTTTATGACCTCCTCTTTGTAAAACTTCTTTTCCAAATTATCATACTACCTTGTGCAAAGATATCTTGAAATCAATCATTATAGAATACATAAGAGATATACTCACCTTTCACAATGATGAGGAGTCAGATTTCATCTTAGATCTCATAAACCTCTATATCTAAGTAGTTTATGCCCAATCTCTACCCAAACAACCCACTAAGTGATCAAGAAGAAGCCAAAGCATGAGGACTTAAACACAAGATTACCATGGATCCTCAGGTCAAAGGATTAATTATATACACTAGCATAAGATGAAGAACTTACCACTGCTGACTTGTCATTTCGACTATTTAGTGGATTCTCTGGGTGGGCTTTCAGTATCTTGATTTCTAACAAAAACACACTAATACACATCCACATCTCATGTGGCATTGCTCATGGAATGGAGCAAATCCAACCCTTGAATTTATGTACTGTTTGTGTAAGTCTATTCGGATCTTAAATGCCCTCTTTTATAAGATCCTATGATTTGAAAGATTTAAGATCACAACTGTGTAAGATTTATTTCATGATCATCACCGAGTGTACTAACCAAGTCCTATAGTCTTATATGATCTAAGTACTTCAACTAAATATTAGTGAAGTGAATATGAGCATAAAATGAAGATAGTCGTATAATGAATACCATTCAATCAAGATTGTCTTACAATAAAATAGTTTACAAGGCCAATCTAATTAGCTTGTAGGGCACTATTCCAAAAATTTTCCAATTGTCCTAAAGCTAACTCCCTATAGTCTTAAGATCCATCTTCTCAAGATGTCCTTTAAAGACTTTGGTGATAAAAGTTTAGTTAGTAGATCTGCTATATTTTTTTTTAGGCAACTCTTTCCAATAAGATATCGCCTTTATCACTGATCTCCCAAATCAAATGATATTTTCTCAATATATATTTAGATCACTGATGAGATCTTAGCTCTTTAGTTTGCATTACTACCCCATTGTTGTCACAAAAGACAACTACTGGCACAGCAATGCTAGGTATTATATTCAACTTTTGAATGAAGTTCTTAATCCAAATACCTTTATTTATAGCTTTTGAAGGTGCAATATATTCTACCTCTATGGTAGAGTCGATTGTGGTGTCCTATTTGGAACTCTTCCAACTCACTACGCCGCTATTGAGGCAAAATATGAATTTAAAAGTAAAGTTTAGGTCTCTACATTGAATTGGAAACTAGAATCCAAAAACCCCTTAAGTTTTAATTTTCCATTGTTGTATACCAAAAACAAGTCCTTAGTCCTTTTCAAGTACTTAAGAATTACATTTATAGGTAACCAATGACTTTCGCCAAAATTAGATTGAAAACGAATTGTAACACTTAGAGGATGTACCACATTCGATCTCACATATTGATCGGCATTTATTATGCTTCAAATAGCAGATGTATAAGGTATGTGGGATCTCTCGTCATCAGTCTTAGGAGCCATGGACTTGGAAAAATGAATGCCATATCCAATGGGAAGAAATCTTCTCATGGATTCTTTCATACTAAACCTCTTTAATATTTTCTCAATGTATGAGTTTTGGAAAAGCCCCAACATCCTTCTCAATGTAACTCTATAGATACATATTCCTAATACGTAGGATGTTTATCCCAAATCTTTCATGAAAAATTGAGTAGATAACCATACTTTAATACACTATAACATTCCAACCTCATTCCCAATGAGAAGGATGTCACTAACATAAAGTATAATAAACTATACACTACTTCTACTAGCCCTTTTGTACACACAAGGTTTATACACATTTTTGACAAAGTAAATGATTTGACTATCTTGTCAAAATGTATGTTCCAACCTTGGGATACCTGTTTGAGTCCATAAATAGATCTCTGGAGTTTGCAAAACTTTTGTTCACTCCCATTGGATGTAAAATCTTGTGGTTGCTCTATATAAATTTCTTCTCCAATATTTCCTTTGAGAAAACCAATTTTCACATCTATTTGCCATATCTCATAGTCATAATATATGGCCATGGCACATTGTAACCAGTGAAAAGGTTTTCTTGAAATTGATACTAAGTCTTTAAGTGTAACCGTTTGTCATTGGTCGTACCTTAAAGGTCATTACCTCTCCATTAACTCCTGGCTTTCACTTATAGATCCACTTGCAATCAACGAAAACTATTCCCTTTAGTGAATCAACCAAAGTTCATATTTTGTTGAAGTACATAGAATCTATTTTGAATCTCATAGCATTAAGCCAATGTCCCGAGCTTACATCTAACATACCTTCTTCATAAGTTTTCGGATCACTATCCGATTGCCCTATCTCATGAAGAAATTCAAACTTTTTAGGTTGCGTCATGATCTGATTCAACCTTCTCAATGATTGTGTATGAGGCTCTTGTTGCTCGTTTGTTTCCACAGCTTGTAGGATTTGATGCTCATCTTGAACTTCATCAAGTTCAACAACAATGCTATTTCTATCTACTAGAAAATCCTTTTCCAAAAAGGTGGCATTCCTTAGAATAAATATCTTTTTTTCTAAGGGATCATAAAAGCAATAACCAAAGGACTCTCTTGGGTATCTAACTTTAAAGGTACTACATTTAGTAGCTTTGTCATCATTATTAAGGCATATCCCCAAAAGGATATGCGCACATCAAAAAAACTCATCATTGAACATACTATGTTCAACAAGGTATGGTTTCTCCTTTTAGCTACTCCATTATTTTGGGGTGTGCTAGGTGGAGTCCATTGAGAGAGGATTGCATTCATTTTTAGATAATTCAAGAATTCAGTACTTAAGTATTCTCCACTTGATCTTATCAAAAAGCTTTAATACCTAGTCCTTTTTGCTTTTCTACTTCATTCCTATACTCTGTGAACTTTGCAAAGACTTCGGACATGTATTTCATAAGATACACATGTCTGAACTAATTATAATCATCAGTAAAGGTGATGAAGTAAGAATAACCTCCTCTCACACTAACTCTTATTGAGCTATAAACAATTGTATGGATCAAATCCAAAAGACTTGTGCAACGCTCCAATTATCCTACAAAATGAGCTTAGGTCATTTTTCTCTTTAAACAAGATTCACAATTAAGAAGATCTTCAATGCTACTAACCTTTAGTGCTTTGAGTGCGTTTAACTTGTTCATCCTATTTTGAGAGATATGTTCAAGTCTCACATGCCAAAGACTGACAACTTCTTGGTTATCTAAATTTTTTTTACTTGATTGAATGTGCATCAATGAAGGTTGAGAATCAAGTGTGTATAATTCGTTATTTAATATACCTTGTGCAATTAAAGAACCATTCTTTAATGCTTTCAACATCCCATTTGATATAGAAAAATCATATCATTCATTGTCAAGAACTAGAATTGAAATAATGTTCTTAAGGGTAAATAATAACATGGATCTAATACAATGTAAGCATTCCCCAAGTCTAACTTGACAACATCTTGGACCATGGTGGCAACTCTTACTCCATTTCCTAAGTAGAGGATCATAACCCCTCCATTAAAACTCTTTCTTCTTTCTATCCCCTATAACCAAATACAAAGGTGAGAACTACATACGGTGTCAAATATCCATGAGGAAGAATTAGTAGTTAAGTGCGCTTCAAAGAAATACATACCCTTCTTAAGGGTTATAAGATGGGCTTTGCAATTCATTTTCCAATGCCCCTTTTTGCCATAATAGAAACAACTCGCTTCAGTTTTATCCTATTTCTTAACCCCCTAGAACTTTTCATGGGTTGTTTCCCTTTGGAGGAAAAACTCTTTTTCCTCTTACCTCACTTTCTAGGACCCCTAGGGCCCTTCGACTTAGAGGAAAAAGTAAGCATAAGAGGTTTTTCATTTTTCATAGTCACCTTGATGATCACAAGTATGTTAACTAATTAGTTAATCATCACCTCTTAATTGGAAATATTAAAGTTCATAACGAATTGGCTTAATGATAGAGAATGATTGGATTATCAAATCCACGTAGAGGTCATTTTCCATGATCACTTCAAGCTACCCAAGCTTCTCGATGAGTCCAATCATCTTTAATCCATGATCATGGACACTTTAACCTTTATCCATGCTTAACTTAAGGAGCTCTCTAGAAAAAGCGAACCTTTTGTGTTTAGATTGCACACTATAAAACTCTTGTAGATGTTGGTAGATCTCATTTGCATGTTTCATGTGCTCGTGAGTCTTTTGGAGCT
The DNA here is from genome assembly GCA_014898725.1 of Jacaranda copaia. Taxonomy (NCBI): domain Eukaryota; kingdom Viridiplantae; phylum Streptophyta; class Magnoliopsida; order Lamiales; family Bignoniaceae; genus Jacaranda; species Jacaranda copaia. The sequence goes on from JACGDI010005397.1 coordinate 234,100, forward strand.
CGTTGATCATAGAAGCCATCATGATGCATCTCACTTATAGAGATCATCATTTACAAATTTAGTGAACAATTCACAAGCCTCATCGATGGCATCATCACCCAATGGGTCTAGCAAACTTTGATCTAGGACATAGGTCCTCTTTTCAGAGTCTAGAACAATTTTAAGGTTTCTCAACAGATCACGAAAATTAGGCCTGATAAGTTTATTAGTCTCCAAAATGATGTTGAGTGGATTTTTAGCCATTTTCTTTTTGAAGATTTCAAAAATATATAGAGAGGCGAAAAAAAGTACAAGAATATGATTGAATTTGATATTGAAAACATGTTTATGATCTTTTAAGCATGTTTTTCTATCACTATTTTATCAAATCCTTCACCCTTTAGAAAAATTGAGGAAATCTCATTTTTTAGTGAGAATTAAGATCCTATGGACTTGTAAGTGGAACCCACGACTTGTGAGACATCCACAAACAATCAAAAGGTAAGCAACTTTTGATATATTTTGCCTCACATTTCATGTAAACTCATAACTCATGAGCCATCTACACTATTAGGTGTTGAGTTAAACCTGCTGATCAAATTTTGATTCGAGACTGCTCGACATCATCCCACGATTCATGTGCTAATCCATGGGAAGCCTCAAATCAAAGGTACATCTTATGCTAAGTATATGGTAACAACTTTCCACCATAAAAGTGTGACATACGACTCATGAGACATCACATAAATAATGGCAGCATCGTCATGCCACATACTATTGGTAAAAGGCATAGATCCGTTAATACTCCTTTAAATTTGTATCCATTTTTCTTGCAAAGATTTCATAATTTTTATCTTCTTATTTAAGTTTTCTATATTCTAACTATACATCTCATTCATCAATAAGATATTGAAAGCATAAATAAGTAAATACGCCTAGCATGCTCCTAGGGTAGGATGATCATGAGCCTAACCAAATGAAACACTTAGAGCCATAGGTGTATCACTTAGTTGATTTTAAGTGGGATTATTAAAACTAGTTATTACATGAGTGTATTCCATACATTCATGAGTTTTCTTGGTCTCCATGCCTCCAAAGGTCTTCTTTGTTCCTTGGAACTTTTACAAGAGAAAGAAATCCCCACTCCTAGTGATTCTACTCTAATAACTTTTACAAAGTAGAACAAAGAGGCATGCAAGCCCTATTTAATACAACCTATTTTAACAACTTAAAATAATAAAATCAATATCAAAGGCTCATGATCATCCCCATTCATTCATCATTCATTCAACACTTAAATGAATAATAAATAAATCTAGAATTAACGTTCAATTTCAATAATTAAATGCTTATCTCATACACAAATAGTTGGCCAAACAAGAGTTAGCACAACAATTATGCATCAACTTGAAGATTAACTTTAACAAGTTCTCAAAAGCAATCAAAAATGCCAAACATAGTTTTGAGAACTTACATAATACTTGTGCATCTATTATGTGTGGTTCAAAACTCTTTTGGTCACTTAGAGGAGCCAAAAATCAACCAAACTCATGCCAAGAAAAAAATATGTTGCTGCCCACCAAGGTTGGGTACACTATGGTAGGCGGGTGCCTAGCATGCTTGTTGCCCAGCCAACGCCCGACTAGGCGGGCAACTTGCCCTGTTTTCATTTCGGCACCGAGTTATCTCAATTTTAGCTCTATTTTTGTACACCAAAAATTTAGAACAACTTCTAGACATTAAAGCACACATTATAGATAAAATTTCAGATTCAAAATACCTTTTTAAAATGAAATTTCAAGTGCTCAATCATGCTTTCAAAAACAAGTTAAAGTAGGAATCACATTCTTCAAAAATCTACAACAAAACTCCAATCAAATTGGATACAAAAATGACCAAAACTCTTTTAGGCCATTTGCAACATGCTATATCAACATATAACATCAACTAATGCTAAATCAATATTCAACACTAGAAGTTATGAATTAACACATAAAACACATATTAGCATACTCTCAATTCAACAATCAAGGAGCCAAACACAACATCATCCAAACACCCCAATCCATCATATGAATTGAGAATTTGGTGATTTTGATCAATCATCACATGAATCTATCAATCAAAAATCCAAATCAAGGCATGAATTAGGCTCTGATACCACTTGAAGTCACATGTAGAGCTAGAATCCAACAATTAAAACTTTAAAAATAGAATTTAACTAGGCTACATATGATAATAAAGATCTAAACATGCTGTTGATTTATATTTGGATAGAGAATTACCTTGATTTATAACAATCCAAGGAGAAAGTGGAAGATCAATCTAACAATTTGAATCTACTTTCCAGTAACATAGCTGAGATTGACCACCTTTTGTCCTATCTAAACTCCTTCAAAAAATCTAAAAATTTTACAGTACGTTTTCAACTCTTTTGTGAATATAATATAAAAAAATAAGCTCAAAAACCCAAAGAGAAGCTCCTGGAAAAATTTTCCAAAGTCACTCCCCTAACAATGAATCTCCAAAAGCAAGCAATTCAATTGTCTTACCTCTAATTGCTATGATCCACACATCAATGCTAAATCCTAATCTCCTTAATATCAGCAGAAAAATAGAAAGGAGATTTACAGAGATGAAGGCTTAATTTGAAGTAGGATAAGAAGAGAAGAAGAGAAGACATGAAGCTTCCACACATGAGGCAACACTTGAGAGTTGGAGGAAAAATGTGAAAGAATCTATTTCTTCGCAATGGATGCAAGGGACCGCCCCTCTCCCTCTATATCTATATATAGAGTGAGGTTGGTGTGATGGCAAGGTGGCATCACACCTTCCTCAAGGGGTGGCGCCAACTTGGCCTTGTAAGTTGGCAAGTTGCAATTCAAATTTGAGTTTGAATTTTATGTGTATTTAAATCTCATTTGAAATCTAATTTTGAATTAATTAAAATACCACACCCAATGAGTCTTTCATTTGAATTTTTCCTCCAAAATAGAATCTCCTCAGTAATTAAATTAAATACTTTAATTTAATTAATTAATCATTAACTTAACTCTTAAGTCAATTAACTTAACTCTTTAAGCTAGTCATAGTTAACTTAACTCTTTAAGCTAACTTGATCAATTGATGATCATGTGGCACCAACTCTTTAATTATTGGTCTAATTTAGTTTTTTAAATTAGTTTATCAATTTAACAATTAAATTAATGAAACCAAAAATTGCCCTCAAATTTGCCAACCTCAAAATTGGTCCACTAGGAGTGATTTTCTAACTCTTGGAAAATTCCTTCATCATGTAGGAAATGCAATTGACTTTTATGTATGACTCATTAGGTTCTACCATTCATTAGACATGGGCTCACAACTTTTTGTGACTTTTGAATATTGAATATTCATTTTAGTTTAAACTCTTTTAAACTAATCAATTCAATTTAATTAATCTCCATTAACTGAAGAGTACACAATCTCCATGATCGATGTCTAATCTCAAGCCTATGGAGCCCAACTAATTGACAGAAATAAATGCTTTTGAAGAACCATTCTAGCTCTACACGTACCATGCAAATGTGGTATTTTCGTTTTCTATCTCTGGAAAGTGGCTTAAGGCAAGATATTTACTAATTCTCTAATAGTCTCGATACTATATTTCTATTACCAATGTTCAATTGCACTTTATGACATCATATTTGGAAAACTTCTTTGGAAATTTTTTTTTTCCAAATTGGCATATTACCTTGCGTAAGGATTTCTTGAAATCGATTATTACAGAATACATAGGAGATGTATTCGCCCTTCACAACGACGAGGAGTCGAATTCCATATTTAATTTCACAAACCTCCATGTCTAAGTAGCTCATACCAAACTCTACCTAAATGGCCCACTAGGTGATCAAGGAGAAGTCAAAGCTTGAGAATCTAAACACAAGTTTACCATAGATTCTCAAGTCAAAAAACTAATTATATGTACTAGTATAAGATGAAGAACTTGCCACTACCAACTTGCCACTTCGGCTATCTAGTAGATTCTCCTAGCGGGCCTTCAATGCCTTGTTCTCTAATAAGTATCCACTGACATGCATCCACATCTCATGTGGCATTGCTTGTGGAATAGAGCAATATCCAACCTTTGGATTTATACATCGTTAATACAAGTCTATTTGAATCTTAGATGCCTTATCTCGTAAGATCCTATAATTTGAAAGATTTAAGATCATGATCATATAAGACTGATTCTATAATTATCACCGAGTTTACTAACTAAGTCCCGTAGTCTTTTGTGATTTAAGGGCTTCAACCAAATACTAGTGAAATAAATATCAGCGCAAAATGAAAATGGCTATATAATGAATATCATTCAATAAAAATTATCTTATAAGGAAATAATTTACAAGACTAATTTAATTGGCTTGAGAGGCACTATTCCAACAAAAAGAACCACCTTTTTATATTTAGTGTAGAGAGAGTATACTACGGCGTGTCATTAATGCAAAGGAGAGAAAATGTAATAGAAACTTGGCAAACATTTAATGCAACTACCCACACCAAATGGAATGGTGGAGGCAAATTCTGTCAATTACAAAACCGTTTTATAATTTGTCGCATATCGATTCATGGTACCCGCAATGGTCAAGAAAGTTGATGAGACTCAGCTTTTCACACCTTCAGTTATCACGATGAGGCTGGGTTGAGAATTAGGACACTCTTCCATTACCTGCTCGTAATACTGAAACATCGATTTATTACTACATCATTTTTGGTTTATTTTAAGTTGCTTGAATTGTGATTTTTTTCTTGAAATTTTTATTTTGAACAAAGGCAATTGGGTTCTTAGTACATTCTTTTATTTAATCCCTAAAAAAGTCGGTAGGGTGGGGCATGGTCTAAATATTTGATTTTTTTTTCCTTTTTCAATTTTCCTAAACAAATTCGTGGATGTCTTCAACTCAACATGCCTAAGTCAATTAATTTACAAGATTAATAGTCAAAGTAGACTTTATTGACCAAATGACATAAGTTTTACATATAAATGTGAGGTTATGAGTTCAAATTTTAATGAACTCTTGATATGAATGTATATAAATAAATAAATAAATTAAAAAATTACAAAATTAATTGGGAGAGATTTATTATAAAAAAAATAGAATATTAATATGTGGATTGCTCACTGTTCCTATCCACTCACATGATAAAATTAATGAGATCTAAAATAACAACTAACTTTTATGCATTTTTAGTGGATAAATACGGAATGTATATATATATATATATATATATTTGAATAGGTATACGTACAATCAAATGATTAATTAATTATTTAATATCATCTTCACATATGCAAGTGTCAGGTTAGAGATTCAAATCCTAAAAATGTTTAGTGTGCCTGTGTGTAAATAAAAAAAAACCACAGGCATACATGCATGTATACTTAGGGTCTAAATCTCATACCTTGTTAATATAAATGTAAAAATATATAGAAGAATGAGTATTTCATGTTTATAAGTAATTGAATGTTACAATTATCAAAGGAGTATCATTTTCATCTGATAGCCCACGATTACACAAAATCATTTTCATATTTTCTTAAGTGGGATTTTTTCATCAAGTATACAGTTGATTTTCCCTTGAAAAATAAAAACAAAAACAGAAAAGAAAATAAAACTTTAGAGGCACTCGTATTCCTGCAGATTACACGCTCTTGTTCATTTTAATTCTAGCTTTTTACTTCTCTCACCTATGCCTCTAGAAAGAACAAAATTTTCAAACAAGTACGATTTCCATTAATTTATTTGGTCAAATTCCGCAATTAATTAATACTAACAACTCTGACGTACCGTGTTCATGTTGTTGAATTTCTAACATAAAACAAATAAAAGTATTTATTTATTTATTTTTGTAGGCTAATTTATAAAAATATTGTAAGCAAAAACAATGTTTACAAAATTACCATTGTCCTTGGTGGATTGCAAAAGTATGGTACGGAGTGACTTTTTTTTTCTGTTTTTGTTTTTTTTGGAGAGGGTCACGCCTCTTAATCCAATTACACACAATCCAAAGGTGTGGCCTTTGGATTTCTTTCTTCTTCTTCTTCTTCTTTTTTTATTTTTTTTTATTTTTATTGTTTTATTTTGTTTTATAAAAAATATTACTTGAAAAAAATCAACAAATAATGAAAATAGTTTGAATGATTATACCAAATTTGTAATTTATATTTTATGTTTTATGATTTTTCGTTGTATTAAACTTAATGAATAATAAATTTATTGATAATATCAAAATTAAATACATGTATCATTATAAGCCAATACTCTCATTCTCTTAAGACATAGTTAAAATGCAAATTAAAACTTTAAAATTATAAATCAATAAAAATAATACATGTTATAAATCATCTTTATCAGATATATGTTTTGGCCAAGGTTCTAACATTATAAGTATACTTTCACGAGTTAATATATTACATCAATTGAAGTAAGTACAAAGTATAGTAAATTTATGGAAACGTGCTTCAATTACTTGTATTTTATAAAAAAATACATTTATTAAAAAATTAAAATTTATACTACATTTTTATGGCTCATTTTTAATATTTTTTAAAAAATAATTAATTAAATTTTAAATATAAAATAAAATATTTTATATTAAATTACACACAATATTGGGGTTTATTCATTAGGGCTTACATCAACCTATCAAACATCTTCCAAAAGAAAAAATTCAGCCACCACTAGGGGTGTTGATTAGATACAAATCAAACACTAAAATTTCGGTACACCAAAACATTATACGAATACTGAACCAAACTATTTGGTTCGATTCGGTTAAAATCAATTTTTTTTTATTTGGTTTCGTTAAAATCCAAAATACCAATTTTTTTTATTTTTAATAATTTTATATATTAATATATATGTATATTAAACCAAAATATCAAAATATTATATTATATACTAATTAACAATTCGATAATTCAATTTGATTGGTTAATTGGTACAAAAAACTAAAACTGAATCGAATACCAATTTTTTTTAAAAAAATAACCGAATACCATATCAAAATTTTTGATTCAGGTTTCGGTACAAAACTAAATTTTGATTTTGCAAAACTCCGACGGATGCGGTAGTTTTGTAAACATTATTTTTTCTTACAATATATTTATAAATTAGCCATTTTTGTATCATAACATAATTTTTAAATAAACTTTTATATAAATAAAAAGAAAAGTTTAGCGTATATTTGTTGTAGTAGTAGTTTGTGTTTGATGGTTAACCTATGCATAAATAGTAATTATAAGAATTAGAAAATAATAGTGACGATATTTTAAAAAGATTACTTTAAAACATACAAAAAAGATGTTGGTGCTCTATTAAAAACTTTATTAAAAAATATAGATGATAAACCCCACATTAAGCATACAAATTAATTAAGAATTCACAAATTATAACAATAGATTTGGTAACAAAAAGAATATCCAATAAATAAAAAAATATAAACACACAAAATTACATGATTCAAGAAAATTCAACTATATCAAGTGGGAGTTTTCTTTCTACCGTAATTATGAGACAAAGTTTACAAGTACAGGTTCACTCTTAATTAAATTTGATATATCTTATAAACACGAGGTAAAATACTTTTCGTATAACCACGCTTAAAGTTAACAAAATATACTTTCTCAACCTCTTTATATTGTTGTACTTATATAACTCTCATGCTGCAAATAGCTTATCGGTCCGGAACTTCGGTGGATTAAAACGATATTGGGCCTGAGATCTGCAACCAAGAACAAACGTAAACTAGGCGAGGTGCCCCGGCTAAGGC
>JACGDI010005397.1:244042-294143 GCA_014898725.1 Jacaranda copaia
TATATATATATTGTATTCTTGTGAAGCTCAAAATATTCGTGTTTGAATCTTAATAAGCTTATAAAAATTATGGCTATACTTACAGGGTGTTTGGCTAAACTTATTTGAAACATATTACAAGCTTTTATATTTTATAAAATATTTTTGGAGCTTATAAAATGTTAGATTTTATTTTTAAAATAAGTTGTTGAAGTGTTTGGATAAAATAAGATCTTGAAACTTATAAGATATTAGTAATGATAATTTTGTAATTAATATGATCAAAATTAAGCTACCTTGTGAAGATATTCAAAATAAGTTAGAAACTCTTTACTTTTTTAAAAAGAGCTTATAAGTACCCAACATCTTATTTTATAAGCTTATAAGCTTTTTTTTAAAAAAATATACCGAATACTTTTTACCATCTTATAAGTTCCGAAACATTTTATAAGATATTTTGAGGAGTTTCTAAACTCACCCCAGACACCCTCTTAATTTGGTTATTAATATATGAAGATTTGATTGAGTTATAACGAGTTCAAATATTTTGATTCTTTTACATATATTTTATCAACTCATATCATTCGAGTTAAATAACAAATTTTATTGAAAAAAATATTCTCAAACTTTTTCTTTAGCATGTTTAAATGAGTGGTTGCCGATCATGTTGAAGTGATAACTGTGTAGTTTAATTTAATTGGCAACCTTATTTAAAAGCTTCTCAATCCTCATTAATAAATTGCACTATTCAACTACCAAACTTTTGAACAAACTTTATTGCTTTTCATGATTTTGATATGACAATAATACCTTTTTCCTATATGATATAAATTCAAATGATTTAGCACACGTTAGGTTTCATTTTCAAACTTTTATTTTTATATTTTTATTATTTAAAATTTGAAATATATCATTTTTTACATATTTTTACCTAATATTATTTTTATTTATATTCTCAAAATAATTCCCCAATATCTTATGTATCTTCTCTTAATAATTTATATATTTTTTCTTTCTATTTTATTATTTCTATCTCTCTTCATCCCTACAATCCACTAAACCCAATATAATTATTATTTTTCCAACAATCTATCTAGATACAAACTTATTTTCAACTCATTTTCACTAATTATTTTAAAAATGAAAATCAAACTAAACTGACGCCTTGTATTCTTGACATGTATAATACATTCTAACAATAAAGTAATTAAACATCTTGGAAGACCACCAAATTTGTTTTCATTTTCAAATTATTTTTATTTATTTTTACTACTTAAAAATAATTATTAATAATTTTTTTTTTATTTTTATGAAAATCTCAACTTATTTTTAACCAAAAATACATTCCCTAATAATTTCTATAATTTTTTTATAATAGCATATACATACATATATTCGTTCTTATCTTTATTATTATCATGTCTCTCTGTTTATAGCTTATTAATCCTATACAATCAATATTTTTTAAATAATATATCAAAATATAAATTTATTTTTGTCAATTATCTTTTTAAATTTTAAAAATATTAAAAATAAAAATTAATAATTTGGGAGCACCCAGCTTAGTTGTGAGTGGAAGCGTGTAGCCATCCAGTAGATTGACACATCAAAATCGTTATTATTTAAAGCAAAAATAATAAAAAAAATAAATAAAGTATAGAAAGAATTAAAGAAAAGAGAATTCGGAGCAAAACTATACATAAATAATACTACATTTTGAGTGGTCGAAATTAATCACTTTTCCCTCTCTCTCTCGCCGCGAATTGGGTTTAGCTTAGTTACAATTACGAAAACTAATTAATAATTTAGCTTCAGCCGGCGATCGGATCTCCTTTCTTTTTTTCCGACGGGTCTAGTCTCATTTAAACGGTATTAATTTCTCCTAGTGGACGTGGTAAATGCGATTGCAGTATTTTCATTCCCTATTCCATTATTTCGATTTTATTGTTTTTCTTTTTTGCTAATCTGAGCACCCAAGACCGCACCAGCTACAGAACATGATCTTATATACACTTATATATATAACGCATTTATTTTGAGTTCAATGCTTTTGTGCGTGCTTTGATCAATTGGAATTTCATGAATTTTGAGATTGTTGAGCAGTGAGGTTTACCTGAAACTTTTAATTTGTGGTCGTGCAGTAGTTTAATTTAATTTCTGTAAATGTAAATAGCTGCTTATGACCGTTGGCGTCAGTTCAACTTTACTCTTGCGTAAAGCGAAATTGTAGTTGACCTTTTGTGCTATGAACCTGTTCATGTCTTGTTTAAGTAGGTGACTTTTGAAACTGCTTTGTGGAATGAGCATAGTCGATAGAAAATGAAGGCAGTGAAAAGAAAAGTTGGGAAGTATGAGCTTGGACGAACAATTGGAGAGGGAACTTTTGCGAAAGTTAAGTTTGCACAGAATACTGAGACTGGTGACAGTGTGGCCATCAAGGTCTTGGCCAAGAGCACCATTCTCAAGCACAAAATGGTTGATCAGGTGTCCACTTTATTGCTTCATGTTGCTACCATTACCAAATTTACTGTTTTTCTTCTGATTTGTGCATAAAGGGAAAAGGGACTTTTATAATGGTTGCATGAACTTGACTCTGTTGCTTATCTTCATTAGTGTAAGTAGGGTTTCACTGCAGCAATGAATAAATTATCTGTAAATGGAGATTTGGCAGTGTTTATTTTTCATGATGACAAAATCAGATACAGAATCCCCATGTATTCTGATCTCTAAGAGTAAATCTTCTACTTTCTATTCCTTCGGTCAAGAAGTTTAACTAAAATCTTCTGAAGGTGAAAGAGGTTTTGACTAGGGAAATTAGTGACTTCTCGTTCTCTATGGAGAAATATCGAGCGGTAGAATTGCAGTTAGCAATGACATAAGTGAAATCATATGAAACAATTGAAATTTCAAGGTACCTCATGTCATCTTGCCATGAATAGCTGAACACATCCCTCGGGTGTAAAAGACAATATCTTTGGCTTGGGTTTCAATTCACTTACTTTGTGGATAACCCATGTCCATCCAATTATCCTGAGATTTTCTCTTATTAGAACTTTTGGATTCCAACTATGAGATTTGTTTGTAAATATTGAGAGGCTGAGAACACTATAGCCTTGTTAAAGGTTGCACAAATATGATGAATACAGTGGTGACAACTGTTGAAGTCTGCATGCCAAGCAAGTGGAAAGAAACTACATTTATGGAATTGTGATTGTGAAGCTATGGTATTTCTATGAATTGGGAGCCCATACTTTTCTGATATACTGTAGAATCTGGATCCCTCTATTATTTATGATGTTTTCCTTCTTTATCAAGTCATACAAGTGACTTATTTAAGTTGGTTACCAGATAAAACGAGAGATTTCCATAATGAAGATTGTCAGACATCCTTGTATAGTCAGGTTGCATGAGGTATTCTTAAGCTGCCTATAATGTATTTATATTGACTCAGAAATTCATTTTAACATCTAGTTTAATATGGTTCTTTAATAGAAATCTGCTGTTTTTCTTGCTGACCTTTTCTTTTTCATACTGCCTTCTAGGTTCTAGCCAGCCAAACAAAAATATACATAGTTCTGGAGTTCGTGACTGGAGGAGAACTTTTTGATAGAATTGTGAGTATTTTGTATTTCTGAAAAATAAAGTGAAATTTTCTTACTTGTAATTTAATTATTCATAAACTAGCATTGGAGCTATTTATAATTACATGGAAAATGGAAACATGCATTTGGTCTTGTATAAACCTGAAAAACTTTGCCATGTGTGGGTTCATTCTGTATGCCTGTTTACTTGTGTGCTTGGGTGATGATACAAGGTTAGGGAGTGTATAGAGTGGATGCATTTGCAATTAACACATTTATTACATGTGTATCTGTATATCTCTGCCACCATAGCTTTCTGATCATGGACAAATTATGATTAAAGTCATGCTATTATCAACATATCCACCAAAGATTTTTTATGGTGGAATGTGCATGTTCTATTTCTTTCTGGCTATCTGCATGACTGACTGCCCTTCCTGTATTTCCTGGATGTTCAGGTTCACCATGGCAGGCTTTCTGAGGATGAATCAAGGAGATACTTTCAACAACTCATTGATGCAGTTTCACACTGCCACAGCAAGGGTGTGTATCACCGTGACTTAAAGGTGCGAGGCAGTCTTTAATAATGATTGAGTTGGTAACCATTGCTTTTGTCATTGTTCTAAATGTGATTGATAAACTGTATGTATAGCCTGAAAACCTGCTTCTTGATTCCAAAGGAAACTTGAAGGTTTCTGATTTTGGACTGAGTGCATTGCCTCAACAAGTAAGCACACTTACTATTTTGAATTAGATGGTTCTGGATTGTGTTTCTTCTAGTGGTATTTTACTTTGGGGTGATGAATTTCTTTCACTGTGTTTGCATTTTTTCTTCCCTTTTTGAAATCCATGTCCAGGGAGTTGATCTTCTTCATACAACTTGCGGGACTCCAAATTATGTTGCACCTGAGGTATGATTTTCATTAAATGCTATAAATTGTTGGATAAAATTTATCTATGTAACACATACAGCCACAGAAGACTGTAATTTTGTGATTTTCTTAAGATGTGTGATTGTTGCTTGGTTACTCTCCTTACTTTTGATGCCCTTTACTGATATCAAGATTAAAATTTATGTAAAGCATAGCATATAGTGGAAAAATCAGTATTTACAGTTTTGCTAGCCTTTTACAGTAATGATGCCAGTCGTTTTACAATGCTACAATTTCTGCAAACATCTGGACTTAAACCAAGTGCTCAACTTTGAGTTGTCTTGCATTCTTTTGTTTGTCACTGTTTTTTCTTTCTTAGTACTTCTATTAGACTGACTAGTGCAGTGATGCCAATCCCTCCCTCTCCCTCCCTCCCTCCCTCACTCTTCCAGCACCCCCTATCCCCCTATATGTATCTCTACATATCTATGTGATATATGTATTTATGCACACGCTTCCTGCTGTAATTTAATCTGCCTCCTTCGCACTATCACTGGAGATATATGTATTTATGCACACGCTTCCTGCTGTAATTTAATCTGCCTCCTTTGCACTATCACTGGATTAGCTGCAATAAAAGCCCAGTGCAAAAAAGGATTGCTAAATTATCTGAGAGGGCTCAAGGGATGTGACCTGTGTGGGTGAAATAGTCTTACTTGATATTGAGAACTACTATATTTTTCCCTGAATATCTGCTCTAACTTCATTTTGGGAGTGCATTTTTGGAACTGTTTTTTGTCAGTATTTAATAGTTTATGTTGACCGGCATTATACTACTTGTTGCCATTAGATCTGCATGTGTTTTTCCATTGTTATGTTGCTAACAGATTCTGTAGTTGGTTTCCACCAATTCATTTTGGGTACTGTATACCTTGCCTAATTGATTTTCTGCGCTATTTTCTAATTTATTATTGTGCAATGGATTTTTTAATTTTTCTCTAGATGAAATGATATAAGCATGAAAAGTTCATCTGTATAAAAGGCTTTGTTTATAATATGCAATAGATAATGTATTCTAATGACATAAAAAGCCATTTCAAAACTTTCAAAAAGAAAGGGACTTCTTGTTAACTGCCAGCCAAATATCGATTTACAACTCCACTATTGCTATCTTTTGTGATACTATAAATGTAAATGATGTCATTTTCACTGCTGAATTTTACGGCAGATGTACTGGAAACATAGCTTTTAGCAGGTCTTGTAAGCCAATTATGAGCGTCTATGATTTATCTGTCTAGTTTTGAAAGCATTTGATGTTTGTCTTATTTGCTGTATCTCACAATTGAAGGTAGTGATTCATGGAATTGGTGATGTGATGGTGAGAATCTTGATTTGTAAATAAGACGGCTTAGCCATCTTGGTCACCTAATTTGTTCTCATATAGATACAGATTTGATCTTGCTGCAACATTTTCTTTTCTTGTTTGTGCTGCCTCTGAAGGTATCTGTTGTGCTGTTGAACATCAAATGATCTGCAAGAAGCAATTATTTTCTGGTTCTTGCAATTATTTTGTGGTTCTTCTGTCTTCTTTATCATAACCTTCTAAATTTTGTGTATCTGAAGGTTAGTTTTTTGGATGTGAAACAAATTTCCTTAACCCAGTAGCTCAAATATCCCTGATTATTTGTCTGCAATCCTTGAAGTAAACATGTTTTTCTTTTGTTGAGATCTTGTTTTCTTATCTCTAATGTCTTCAGGTACTAAGCCATCGAGGTTATGATGGTGCTGCTGCTGATATTTGGTCATGTGGTGTGATCCTTTATGTTTTAATGGCAGGATATCTACCATTTGATGAGAAAGACCTTCCCTCCTTGTATAACAAGGTTAATCCATTCATTCTTAGCTTTCGAATGCTACACATTATTTATGGGTGCATGGATCTGTATCATGGATTTAAACAATCATTTGCTGACGTCTGAAAGGCTTATATTCTTGAAAGCTTCATGCATTTCCTGTCCTAGTGTAAGTTTCTTAATCAGAGGAACTATGATGCTACCTAATTCACTAACATGTTAAACAAAGTTAAGATTTGTATCAGACACGTGACCTTTTAGACATTTATTAGTCTTTTATTATGGACTGTGTTCATTTCTAAATGCATGAGGTCTTGGATACAAACCGCAAAAAAGATGATATCCATTATGAATAGATCCATTGATTGAATTGGAGCACAGCTTACAGATTGAGTTTTGCACAGTGCTATTGTGCCGCAGTGTCTGTCTGTATACGAACTCACCATTTTTATGCACGCAATTTGGATACATTGATGATCTATTAATTTGATATGTATTTCACCAACATTGTTCAACCTTCCTCTAGAAACTGCCATAAGTTATCCTGGATCATGTGAAAATGTTCTCATCGCTTTCTTGTTATACAGATCAATACTGCAGAATTTACATGTCCATTTTGGTTTTCCCCAGCTGCAACATCATTGATACTTAAAATCCTGGACTCCAATCCTCAAACTGTAAGTACAGAAACCAATTTTTATGCAAGTGTTAACAGGTCACGGAATCTATTTAGCTGTTTAGCTGATATTCTTTCAGGCATTACACTGTTTTAAATTTTCTTTTTTCAAATATTAGCTGTGTCTTCAAGTCTCAACTTTTTTGTCTTTGTACCAGTAGCGTGATTAGCAAAGGCGTGAGTTTTAGACAGACAGGATGTTTAACGTGTATAATTACCAGAGCAAACATAGAAGTGATTCAAAAGGCCATGGAATGTCATATGATGACAAACAATTAAAAGAAATGGTTTGAATCAAGGATGTTGCACTGCTGAAAGTTGAAATATTATAATGTCTGGTTTGGTCTACTTGAATAACAATGTAAACGATATACAGTTAGCAAATTGTGCGATATGACTTAAGGTTATTGGATGAATTCAAAATATAAAAGGTATTAAGTAAAAAAATAATATTAGCAAATAAAAATAAAAAATAATAAATAAAACCTGGCAATGTCCTTTCTGTTTAGGCTAATGCTCCAGAGTACAGAACCTTGTTTAATTATATTTGTGCTGGAAAAGTAGACAAATCTAAGTTCTTATGCAAGAATCTCCTTGATTGAGAGTTTGTGACTCACAATTCTAGATGGCATCAGCCTGCCTGATCATCTAATATCAATGTAATTACATTGCAAGAAAAGCTGGACAACTTTGTGGCATAAGATAGGTGTGTGCTGCTGGTTTCTTTCTATATAAGCATCTGACAATCATTAGGGTCAACATTTGCAATATTTGAATTGCTTGATAGAAACCGGCCAAATTTATGATCCAGTTAAGCCGTAGCAGCACATTGTGAGATACTATTTCTTCTGAATTTGGCCAAGTGGAGAAAACACATCTAGCATGTCCTCTAGTTTGAAATTTTAGGTTCTTCTAACGGGGTTAGAGCAAATAACATATAATTTAGTTCAAATAATAAAATTAAGAACATCTAGTACAAGTTTTTGCCGCTTTCATCATCAAAACAACATTATATGAAGCCTCTTTTTGGATGTTAACTTCTATTGAGAGAAACACTGAAACTATTTTGTGCTTGGTTCTAGAAGAAGACATGAATTAATTTACATAACAATTGAGAAGGATTCTTTTGGTTTATACATTTTCTCTTTTTATGGTACCAACAACATTCAACAAATTTTTAGAATTATTTCTTTCTCCGGCCTTCCATTTTCCTCCTAAAAGAGTGAATATTGAACTAGAGTTGAGTGCCTTAATGCAGCAACTTATATTTACTATTATCTTGCCTTTTCATGTAATTCAGTCGACCAGCCAACAATTGTAGTGAGGGCCATAACTCACTTGACTTTCAGCTTAGGTATTGTAATTGGCAGCTCATGCTGAGTACTGCTGCTTTGCAATTCACCTTGTAACCTTAAGGTTTCCAACTTATCATTTTTTAAAAACTGCAAGATAGAGAAAAATACAAAATAGTAGATATGTGAAACTAAGTTTATAAATTCTAACATCTATTAGTTTAAATAATATACAGTGTTTTTATTTATGCTTTAGAATTAATTATAAAATTCTACAGTAACTTAAAAAAAAATTTCAAGGTAAGTGAGTTAAATATCAGGGGAGTTCAAGTATATTTAGACAAACTTTGGGGTTGGTTTCTATACAGTTGGGTTTAGAGGGTTTTGAAACCTTCCAATTTTGCAAATCAATGATGTCATGTCAAGAGTAAAATTGGATTTTCATTAATAGTTATGTTTGATGTCAACTTTTTCCATTTCGGAAGGTAATGGCTAGGCCGCTAGGGTTATAGGTAAGATGAAAATAAGCATTAGTTGATGTGGATGTAATTTTTCTGAAATCTTAGTGTCTACCGGTATTTAGACCAAACTTATGGGAGGTTTTCATGACTACCCCTAATTATTTTAGAGGTTGTATCTGATTGGATTGGACCCACACGATTATTCAGTGCAAATCAAAGTTGTTGAACACATTTTCTATCTGATAGAAAATTTAGATCAATCTATATCCATGGACATAATTTGCAAATCAAAATTTTGTTTAGACTTGTATGCACTAGTAATATTTAAAATGACAAATAAACTCGGAGATTGAGTATTATGATAATATAGGATCCGCTTGAGTTATAGATCCAGATTGGATCCATTTTTCAACCTATTTCAGACGCAAAAAAATTCACATCAATTTGAAGTATAATTTTTATTTTTTTTGGGGGAAATACTGATTAAAAAGTTTGATGCGACCTAAGTTAACTCTATTGGTGTTGTGATATTACTTGATCAGATCCTACAAATTGCGGACCTATCAGATGGATCTGCTTTTAGTTGTGATCCATTTGGGTTTGATGTGAATTGGCCACTCCCATTTGCCACCCCTACATCTATTTATCCTTTTCTTTTTGTACTTTTTTAACTTTTGCAATATTCTGTAACTTTCGCATTAACATTGCAGTGTTTCCATTAATCCATGATTGGTTGCTTCTTCCTCTGTTTACTGGGAAAAACTTGCTGGCTTTCCATTTTGACCCATATAAATCTTAACTTGAACATGATTGGATGGGCTTGACTATTCTAACTAAAATAGTATTTGTGCAGCGAATTAAAATTGGAGGAATAAAAAGAGACCCATGGTTCCAGAAAAATTATGTGCCTGTCAGACCTAGAGAAGATGAAGTGGTGAATCTGGATGACATTTGTGCTGTTTTTGATGATATTGAGGTTGGATTGTTTTCTGCTTTTGATTTTTTTACTTGTGTTGTTTTAGTGTTTTTGATGAGATTGAGTTTGGATCATTTCCTGCTTTTGATTTTATATTTTTCATCTGAAAATATAACAATTGAAATTAGTAATTTTGCACGTTCAGTGTCTGTAAACCATTTTTGTTTTGTACTATATCATTTGTTCTATAGTTGTTGCATACCAGCTAATACCCATCTCCAGTGCTTGCAAGGAAGGAACATAATCCCCTTTCAGTTGATTCAGTATCTCTTCATTCAACATAATACTTCTTGTTCTTTGAAAATGCAGGACAAGTATGTAAATGAGGAATCCCAGAACAATGACAATGGCCCTTTGATAATGAATGCATTTGAGATGATTACTCTTTCTCAAGGGTTAAACTTATCTGCCTTGTTTGACAGGCGGCAGGTATAGTGATGTAATTATGATTTGATATCTATGCAATGAATCTGTTATATGGGAAAAGGCTTTGAATTCGTCTGTTAGGCAAATGGTTGGGGAAAACCAGCTTTATTTCATGTTGCTGTGATTAGAACATTTCCTGCTTGTCTCAAGGCATCCTTCATGTACTCACCTTCACAAAACATAAAAAACATCTAAAAGAACTTCTGTTTTGCTGATTTTCTTGTAGGAAAATGGTATGTTGAACTCAATGTGTTGAAACATAGGATCAAACTATATCCTGCATTGTAGTGTCCACTTTAAAAACTAAATTTCTATATATTTTTCTTATTCCTCTTACAGCAGCAGTAAATCTATAGACATTTCACTGTTAGTTACCTACCCTTCTCTCTCTCCTTGAGTCTTGCCCTTCACCTCCTTTGCCATATTTGATTACCATCCAGAATTAACTTTCTCATCCCTTGGTCTCCATGAATCACCACCAGATTCCTTGCTTTCTGAAATCCAAACCATCCCCAGCGCCACCTTGCCTCACTAGCACTGCTGAAATTTGAGAGAGTGAGATTCCAAACCTGAAAGTCAAGAACTAGTTATTTTTAATTTTCTGCGTAATAAAATTTCATCTTCAGACTACTGGTAGCTTTATTGCCAGTAATCATGTTCTGTTTGAGAAAAATCTCCATGCTCTTTTCTAACATGTGCGGTCTATTTCCTGACTTCACATGCACAAGCAGTTAGCTTTACAGTTATTATAGTTTCAATTCAATTCAGTATGCCCAAGGCCCCACTTAAGTTGGTATATTTGGTGATTTCTGATCTGGAGGTGTTACTCCCAGTATTGAATTATTATTGTTAGATAAATATGTGCCAAGTTTTAAATGGTGTGAAATGTTTTCTTTCTTCTTCATCCTTCTACTAAGTAAACCTCCTTTTGTTATCTAAATGTTGGATTCTATCTCTGCATAGGACTATGTCAAACGGCAGACTCGTTTTGTTTCTCGACAACCTGCAAAAGTTGTAATTGCAGCAATTGAGGCAGCTGCAGAATCAATGGGACTCAAGGTTCACACACGGAATTACAAGGTCTACTTTTCCCTCTCAAATTCTGTGGTGAAATGCTGTAATGCCATTTTGGTGGTTGTGTGCTGACTCAGAAGAGATTACTAAAGTGACATATTTCATTATTCCCATTCTTTCGTCTTTTCTTTCTTTCTCTCTGTGGGTTCTGGAAGAAGATCCTTCTTCAGTGCATTGATTTTGATACTGTGGCAATCTTGTACAGAACTTTTATTACCCAAAGATGTCTGTTGTATTACCTGGTTATTTGGATTTACTTGATGGGCTTGGCCATAAGAATTATGCTTGATTATTGTAGAGTACAAACATGTGAGATTACAATTCTTAACTCAGTGCCACTAATTACTTGTAATGACTACGTTTAACAGACAAGACTTGAGGGTATAGCTGCTAATAGGGCTGGTCAATTTGCTGTTGTGCTGGAGGTAAGTTTTAAAATTAAAATTTACTGTTGCTTGCCAAATGTTATGGTTTCAACTTCTTGTATCATATTGTGTTGATTTCATATTTTTCTGGTGAAGGTTTTTGAAGTTGCACCATCTCTTTTTATGGTGGATGTTCGTAAGGCAGCTGGAGACACCTTGGAATACCACAAGGCGATCTACCTCTACCATTCTAAACTAAACTCTGCTGTGTGCATTGCAGAGTCTTTAGAAACCTCCAATACAATCAACTGCTCGGTAGATTTTCTCATTGTGATTGTTTCCTTTCCTGCAGTTCTACAAGAATTTCTGTACAAGGATTGATCATATCATTTGGAGACCGAAGGAAGGAATGGAAAATTCTGATTTGCTTAGGACAATATCTTGCTGATCCAGGGTCTCAGCTCAAGGATATGAAGCAGAACAACCGGCAAAGTAGTGCCAAAATCGTTCTTCGTTCAACACACTTTAGGGTGGGCCCTTTTGGTGCTATCAGTAACTTGCAGTTTCCGTGGAAAAGCTACAAATCCTTTGCCAGGTGTGAGCTGCAAGGAACTTCCTTTTTGTGTGCAAATAGATTGGCTATATTTTCATGGTGGTTTATAATGTAACTGTTACTGGTAATAAAAGGAGGAAAATGTCGAATATTGTAATTCCCCTCAGAGGAAAGATCGGTCTTATATATATGTTCTTGTAAAGTGTTTAAAGTGTGGACATCTCCGTTGAAGCTTAACCTTCGGAGTTGGGTATGGGAGTAAGATTATTGTTGGATTTACATTGGCATGTAAGAAAGTTTGTTGAAAGTCGATGTACAGTCTAATAAATTAGTTTTAGGCTTGTAATAATTATTGTTTACATTTGGCTCTACAGTTAGTTGGCTATAATTAATGCATATCAATCCGTGGACACAAACTGTGATTGTTCAACTAATTTGCGGTATGGCTTTTCATGTCATAAAATTTTCAGATCGCAGGATTTGTTATGTCGTTTTTTGGTATTGGGTAAGTTGTTTGAAATAATTTTTTTAAAATTATTTAGGACTAAATTAAAGGATTAGTCAAGTTAATTAATGAGCGAAAATGAAATTTTAAATATGGATGGGCAGCTGAGTCTGAGAATAGTGTCCATTTTCTTATCAAAGTCAGCACCATGTGTTGTGAACGGGCCTAATTGTTGACAAAATAATGGCACATGTGTTTTCATATGGTCTTCGATGAAAGTTCACATAGGATGGGTTAGCATCACAAATATACCCAACACACGGCCATGATAACTTATATTTAGCCACATCCAAATTGTAATTCTGACATTCTTAAATTTTAAAATACCCTGAGAATTTTTTATTTACTTGAGCTCATTGCCTTTTACTTTTCTTTTTCTTTTTCTCTTTTTTGGTGGTGTGGTGTGGGGTGGAGTGCGGTGGGGGAGGGGTTGTGAAAGAAATGTATAATGAAGATTTATTTGCCGCTCTGGACCTTAGACGGGCCTGAGATCGCCCAGTTCCTCTTAAAGCCACAAGGCATTTGCTACGTTTTTCTTACCAGGCTACGATGCCCAAATTAGATTAATAATAATAATATTAATAACAAGAATACTACTGCATTTACTACTACTAATAATGATGATATAATTTTTAATTTAATAAAAAATTCAAAATTTTGAAGATTGGTTATTGAGTTAAAGTTTAATAAGTTTTTCTCAAAAACCTCATTTCTATATATACTAAAGTAAATATATGTCATTTAACATTTTCTTCTTCACATGATTCTTTTGCCTTGTGCGACTTTCACATACGATATTGGCACCTTAGCCCGTCTTAATGTGTATGGGTGGTTGACATGGACAACTAAGACTAAGAGGGCAACTTGGTTTAAAAAAAAAAAAGAATTAAAAAAATGCTCAATGGACTAAACCAACTAATTAAATAAAAGGGTCAGAGAGCCCAATGACAAATTAAGTTTATAGAAAAGGACAGCGAAGCCCAAATGGGTCCAAGCCTACCAGGAAAAACAATAAATACTAAGCACTAAGAAGAATTTGGACAAAAGAAATCATTTGCAAAGAATTGCAGACTTTAGAGAACATAAAGGAGAAAGAAGAGGTGGCAAGGGAGAATTCAAAAATTCTAAGTAGCACAATAGAAGCAAAATGAATCTAATCACATTGATAGCCACCTCTAGGATTCTTTCATCTTTCATGTTTAGATTTGATAGGAGGTCATACCTTTGCCTAGCTTTACTTTCGTAGATGATGCAAGCTTCAAATGTGATCCAAATCATACTCCTATAACTTTTCAAGTGTTCCACTCCAAATGGACCAACAGTTGATCTTTCAAAATATGCCAAAACACTAATTCCAATGTAAGTTGTCAACACGTTGACATAATTAATGGGGAATATCTGTATTACCAGAAGCCAAAGTGTTCTTCCTCCAATGGTGATGCACACTACAAGAACACTTTACTCTTTGAATATTGGAAGCTAGATTTCTTCTTCAAAGGATGGTAGGAGAATCTTGAGAGGGAGAGGAATATTAGAGAGGAGAGGATATATGTAGCAAAATTTGCCAACTCTAAATTAGCCATGAAGGGAGTGGCCACTATGCCCATTTACAGGCAAATTTGGCTCCAAAAATGTGACTCACCTATACATACACATATATGTACAGTGATCACATTTTCCATCTAAATGGAATATCCTCTAATTGGAATTTAAGTGGTCTAAATAGGTGGTGTAGTGTGCATCTACCATTGTAGATATGATTTTGTGTGTCATGCTTTCCACCCCATGGAATTTTATATATATACATCATATATAAGATCCACATCTTTCATCACATGGGATTTATATATACACAATACACACACACATATAAGAATCACACTTTCCATCTTATGAAAATAATTCTATTGGACCACATGGTTGTGGTCTAGTACGATCCCGTCATGCTATATCACTCTTTACTAGTCTTGATGATCTATAATTTGGTTACAATTAAAATTTAATTTTAGTACCTATTGATGATCCATTAATTTGTCTCGACAAATTCTTCTCTCAATTAAATAATTATATTATTTAATTAGATTAATCCAACACTTGAATTACTTATAAATGGCCCCCATTAAATAATTAAATTATTTAATTGGATTAATTTAAAATTTTAAATTAATCAAGCCAATTAAGTAATCCCTTCGTTTCCATCTAGCTTCTTAGATGATACTATTTGACACTTAGATAATATTCTTGTGAAGGTGTCTTGGATAATGTGTGAACCGTTGGGTTCACCAATCAATTAGACATAGACATGCAACTCTTTGTAATTAATTTGTGAAAAATAATTATTCCAATCAATTAAACCCATTTAATTGACCATGATTCATGCGTACTTAATCTCCATGATCGAGTCTGGCTACAAGCTTATGTTGCCCAATCAACAAGTGAAATCAATCGTGTGAATCCTCCAGCTCATGATTACCATGCAAATATGGTCCTTCATTTATTATCTCTTGATTGAGGCCTAGCGTTAAGATATTTGTCGAAGTTCCAATAGCCTTAATAATTATGCCTCTATCCTGAATGACTGATTTTTTTTTTGCGATTTCAACTTTGGAAACTCACTTCCAAATTGCCACAATACCTTGCGCAAGGGCTTCTTGAATCAGGCATCTTAGAAAACATAAGAGAGCAACTTATTCAACAAGATTACCAAATGGGTCTTTTGTTAGTTCTTACAAACCTTCATACACAAGTAGCTCATATCCAAAGCTCACACCTTATGATCCACTAAGTGGTTGGTGTATGAATCAAGCACAAGGATTGGTGCACAAGCCTACCATAGAGCATTAAGTCAAAGACTAATAGTATACACTGTCGTGAGTTTAGAGAATCATCTCCTTTGATATGCTACTTTGGCTATCTCAAGGACTTCTCCATGTAGAGTCCTTAGTGAATTTGTTCTCTAACAAGCATCCAGTAACATACACTAGTATCCTTTTACTTCAGATACCCATGAAATGAGGTATCTTCCAATCTTTGGATTGCACATCACTAGAGAAAGTCTATCCGAATCTTTGATACCCTTATCTCAAAGATTCTATGACGTGGAGTATTTTCAAGATTATAGCCATAAAAATATATTTCATAATGTAGCAACTATTAACTTATAGCCGTGTGTGACCTTGTGAGCTTCAATGAAATGCATAATGAAGAAGCATATATGATGAAGATGATTAGTTGGACTATTATGTATTGATTAATAAGAAAGTATCACATGAGTAGTTAGATGCAAATCTAATTGGCCTTTTGAGCGCTATTCTAATAGAACATTCAAGAATAAAGAATCTCTTTGCATGCGTCCCAAAGGAAATGAACCAATATATAGCTCTTCGTTCGGAAGGACATTGCTCCACTTTTATGCAACATTATTTTAGTGCCATTTGTTAGAATTCTAAATGACAAAGGAGGAATGGTAAGAGTGCAGATGAGATACATGGTGTGAATTTTGGACACTAAAGTGACCCTCCAACATAAGAAAAAAAACAAAAGCAATTAAGACATATCTTCACTAACAACATACAAGATTGCTAACATTGAAAACTTCACACTTTCTGAATCCTAGAGCACGAAAAGAAAGGTTAACGAGCTTAATATACTTATTTAACATCTTTGAATCTTTGGTGAAGCTTCATGCACCCAAGATTACTAAGGATCTTCTAGTAGAGCTCTACACTTTGAAACTAACTTGGCTTTCTTAGATCATTGAATTTTCTCTTCTTATTTTTGTTGACCTTCACACCTTAAAAGTCTCCTAGGATATCTACTAAAGTTTTTTTTTATTTTTTTATTTTTTTGTGGAACTTTATCCTTTGGAGATCACCTTGGATCTTTGGCAGAGTTTTGCACTTTATGACCGACTAAGAATTTTTTTATAGATCTTTACACACTGGAGGTTGCTTGGATATCTAGATAAGCTTTATATTCCATAAATGACTTAGAATATTTTGGTGGAGCTTCATGCTCCAAAGATTGTAGTGGATCTTTAGTAGAGCTTTACGCCCCTCAAAAGATTTAAAATTTCTCTTAGAGCTTTATCTCTAGAGGTCCCTTAAGTTCTATTGAGAGCTTTGTGCTCCACAAATGACTTACAATTTTTCAATACTTTGGAGATTCCTTAGAATCTTTAGTAGAGCTTTGCGTTTTATGAATAATTTATAATTTCTTTACAAACTTTACACTTCAGAGATACCTTAGGATCTCTAGTGAAGTTTTGTACTCCTTGAATGACTTAAGAGTTTTTTCATAGAGCTTTGTTCTTTGGAAATCCTTTAGAATTGTAGGTAGAGCTTTTTACTTAGCGAATGACTTAGAGTTTTTTATGGAGATGTGTGTTTTAGAGATCCTTTAGGATTGCTAGGAACTTTGCGCCCTACAAATGACCTAATTTATTTTTTTTGTGGAGCTCTATGCTTCAAAGATCTCTTAGGATTGCCAATGGAGTTTTACGCTATGTAATTAACTTAGAATTTTTTCACAAAGCTCTAAACTCTAGAGATCCTTGAGGATCATTGGTAAAGCTTTACATTTTGTGAATGAGTTAGAATTTTTTTGTAGAGCTCTACATTCCAAAGATTCCTTAGGATCATCAGTGAAGCGTTGCATTTTATGAATAACTTAGAATTTTTTCAAGGAGCTTTACGCTCTCAAGATTTATTATAATCATAGATGAAGCTTTGGTATCCATGAATAACTTAGAATTATTTCTTGGAGCTTTACACATAGTGAATAACTTATAATTTTTTTAGAGGCTACTTCTTTGTTGTAGGCGTCATTGGCCCAAGTGGTGTGCTAGCCTCTTGTCAATTGTTAAGCTGGTTAGGAGCTATCCCTTTCTTTTAGGTTGACCACTTGTGGGCTGGCTGTAAGGTTGTCCCCTATATTCCCTAATGGTTGAGGGCTGAGTACCCAGCCATGGGGTGGTTGCCCTTTAGGTTGCCACTCATAGGGCGACCACCTAACAGGCACCATATCTAGTGATCGTATACTAAGTTGCCTGCCTCTTTGAGTAGCCAGGTTGGGGTTGGTGCAGTACGGGTGCACAATGACCATTCTCTTTGTGGGGTTGTCTAGCAGAGCTCTACACTCTTTGAATGACTTAGAATATTTTTGTAGCATTTTGCTCTATGAATAGCTTAGAGTTTTCTTAAAGCTTTATGCTCCACGAATATCTTAGAATATTTTAGAGCTTTACTTTCTATGGATAACTTAAAATTTCTTTTGAGCTTTACGCACTATGAATAATATAATTTAGAAATTTTCTTTTGGAGCTTTACTCTTCATAAATAGCTTAGAATGTTTTCAAAAATTTGCACTCTGAGAATCCCATGAGATCTCACATGAAGTCAAGTTGTTTCAATATCTTTTGTGGTTTCTCATGGAGCTTTGTCGTTCTAAGGACCCCTCAGGGTCTCTCGTAGAGAAGTCATTTTAGGAGCCCTTAAGGTCTGTTGCTAAGATATTCTTGAACCCTTTGTGGACTCTTGTGGAGATGTTGTTCAAGGTACTCCTCAAGGTCTACCATAGAGATGTAGTTTCAAGGACCCCTAAGTTCTTTTGCTAAATTGAGTTATCATAAGAGACCCTCATAGCCCTCTATGTAGGTGTCTCTCTGTGTGACCTTTGGGTCTTACAGAGATAGCTTTTCTCTTTTGTGAGCCCTTTAAGATCTTATCTTAGTGACATTTTCTTGTAGGCTTTTAGAGATCTTATATTAGAGATGTTTTCCTGTGGCCTTTTGGGGTCTCACAATGTAGAGATGTTTTCTTGTAGCGCTCTTGGGGTTTTACAATAGAAATATATTTTTGTGAGTCCTCTTAGGGGTTTTATTCCACTCTTCTCATTATTGAACCCCCAACTTAGAGATTCCTCAAGTGTACTTGAGCACTTCGTGTATTCATCCTTGTAGTTTCATGTAGCTCTTCCTAGGTATGCATGTTTCCACTAAACTCTAGTTGTATCCTTGGGCTTGTCCTTGGCTTTTGTGAACTTTGGGAGTCATTGTAATTCTTTGAAATCCAATTTTTGTTAGTATTTGTGAGTGATTATATGTCCAAGAGTGGGGAGAGAGGGGTGAATCATGCTTAAGAGATTTTAATGCAGCAAATGTTTGTCACTCGAGATCCTTTTTAGTCTTTCAAAAATTGTTTGAGTCTTTGTAGAAAAATAGTTTTAGTTATTGACTGAAATTTGTAAGTACCAGATAAGATAATAGTTAGACCAGTGATAAATAAAGTAGTAAAATAGAAGTAAAATGACATTGGAATTTATACAAGTTCGGCAAGCCTACATCTTTTACCCAGGCTTTCACTTAGGATTTTGAACACATCAAATTAATTAAGAATATTTTATAGTTAAAAATGGTAATTTGATAGAATGAAAGTTAAGGAACAGAAACACTCTAGGAAGGCAAAAAACTAGCTCTTTGCAAAGAGCTAGGTTGAAATCCCAAATGGGATAAGGCAGATTCCAAAGCACTGTGAAACTAGTTGCTTGTGAATGGACCCGAGGAAACTTCTACTGAATTCACTTGCATAACCTCTATAGATTGATGCATGAGTTGCTGCTACTCCGTATGATAAGCTCTAATATCTTCTTCTAGACCAAAACCAAGAACACTATAGAAGATTCCAAACAATACTATTCTACTGGTTTTTTTATCTAGAGGTCCTTAGAGCAACCAAGCACCAATTTGTTCTCTTCATCGGGTCCCTCGAGAGTAGGTATGACTCATATCTCTCTTTACTACTAGTTCCTTCGAGACATAAATTGCTTTGTCCTCATCTCCCCAAGGTTTTTTGAAGGCAAGTTCCACTTGACTTTGTTTGCCACAAGGTCTCTTGAAAACACATATGGAGTAATGAATTAGCAATACTTAAGCACAAAATGTATATGAGAGTATCAAATAACTCCTCAAAATACTTAACAAACTTCTCTCCTGACTAAGTGATTCACACTTTTCAATAAGTGCATAATTTTACTTTTATATGCTTATGTGAAACGACTATAATTTCTCATTAAGGCAAGAATCCATT
Organism: Jacaranda copaia; assembly: GCA_014898725.1. Lineage (NCBI taxonomy): Eukaryota > Viridiplantae > Streptophyta > Magnoliopsida > Lamiales > Bignoniaceae > Jacaranda > Jacaranda copaia. Next base: position 263,741 of record JACGDI010005397.1, read on the forward strand.
GGAATTAAATAAGGAAACAAGATATTTGGTAATCATGCATTTATTCCTTAAATAGTGGATGATTCAATAATTTTAGCATAATGTGATTTCTTTCCTAAGTTGCAAAAATGTAAATCAAACTAGAATATGATAGAGATCTTTTATTTATGAAAAGTAAATTCCAACACATGATAGATTCCTGCAAACAACCTATAAATAGATTCCAGCAAATAATATGCATGCTTTCTAGCGCATAATTTAAAGTGTAATTTTGTCATGATCAAAATAATGTAAATCATCAAAAAGGTTAACAATCTCCCCCTTTTGAGATGACAAAATTTGAGTAGAGTGGACAAATATCACCTGAACTCCCCCTGTATATGTGCCTAGTTATGCCAACTTATGTGCCCTCAGTCTGTTTCTCTTATTCATATACTTGAGAAACTAGAGAAATAACAAATACCATGAGATATTATTTATTGAATTACAAAAGATTGTGCCTAAGCATCAAAAGGTTGATCATCCAGAATAATAAGTTTTACGAGACCACAAATAAAAGTCTAAAAAGTTTTGTAGGCCTACAAATAAAAAATTAGATTAGTGCCAAATGATCAAAGTTTCAGCAAGTAGTAAAAAATAATATAAGGTTTAGTAAATTTTCACATTTGTATGTCTTTTCCCTCTTCAGCATAAAAAGGAGTCTAAGAGGCATTCAAATAAGCTCTAACTTTTTCCTTCAGTTGTATCACACTGGCACAAGTGCGACTAGATTTTTGAAGAAGATGCTAGAGCTTGTAATATATGGAATCAACAAAGGTTTCCAGTCATCTAGTTTCCACAGTATTACTATGATCTTGTATCTTAGCTTCAAGTCCAACGCACACTTTGATAGTCTTCCCTTGAGCCGTTCTTGGTGTTTTAATGGGAGTGGGACAAACAAAGCTAGATTCTTTAAAGTTGGAGCTAACAGAGATTGAAATTTTGGATTTTAGCAGATAAAGTTTGATACTACTAGGAGTTCTACCGAGCCCTATCATTCTCCGTATACTGAGTTCTCATTTCCCTAGGAGTAGCATGATCTAAGACTTTATGATCATGCTCCCTCTCAATCCAAGCTTTTGGTAAGGAAATTTCCTCATGTTTAAAGATATGAATAAGGATCATGGAATAGGGAAGATTTTTAGCTTGATAGGAGAAGGAATAGATCATGTATTTCAAAATTGTGAAGCTAATATTAATTGGTTCTTACCTAATAGCCTTAGCCATCACATAAAGACTCATGGAATTTAGATAAGTGTAGTGACAACACTAGATTCTGGGGAGGAAAAAATAGTACAATTGAGCATTTGTGAAGCATAATATGTTGAATCTATAGTTTGTTCAAAACAGTCCCACTAGATAAAGCAAATCGCTTATCACCTTAAAATATTTTGGTAATTTCATCATGGGAAATATCAGCATTAACAAGTCTCCAAAATTAAAAACTTTAGTATCATCATCAGAAAGATCAAGTATAAATTTCAGTTTTGATGGAGACAACACAATTCTTTTTCCAAACATATAAGACTCAATAGAAACATCATTCTCAAATTCAATAAAAGTAAAGTTTGTGTAAAATAGCTTCACCACATAAGGATAGGATCTTTCATCCAATTTCATAAAACTATCCCATTTCAATTTACACACAACATGAATGGCAAGAGATTTTGGCAAAGGATCAAAATGAACCACTCTTCTTTTATTTCAATTTTAGCTAGAAACCTGTTGAAGAAAACAATTTTCAACTTTAGCATTATGGAATTTGAGGGAAGAAATGACCTTATCAAAGTTCCAGTTAATTGGAACAGAAGATTTGGGGCCTAATAATCCCTTATTTAAATCGTTAGGTTTTTCAAGAGAACCCATAGGAGTGTCCTTAATACTAGGTTCCTTAGGCCCTAAGAACTCATGTTTATCAAAGAAAGATGATTTTTCATCATCAAACCTTGAGTCATTGTACCATTTGAGTAGAAAAGGGGCTTCGGATACTTTAAGAGTAGCGGGTTCAAAAGAGGAAGAGGGAAATTTCTTTTTCTTCGAAGTTGAAGGTCTAGTTGACTAGGTATTTCCTCTCTTCAACATTTTTTAAGATTAAAGATTGAACATGAGAAGAAAATTTTATGTTGTAGAAGTTTGCGAAGAAGATAAAGATGTGAGTAAAAAATTTTGACACGTGAGGGAAGATAATAAACTAGTTTAGAAATAAAGAAAACTTTAAAAATTGTGAATTTAGAAACCTGATCAGTTATTAATCATAATGACCCAAAATTATAGCAAACCAAATTGGTAATAGTGGATGGAAGATTGAGCACATTAGCATGCGGCTTTCAAAAAGGAATAACTGCCAAGTTTAAATAAGTTAACAAATCCCATCATAATTAGATTTTGATTTAGTTCTTAATTTTTCTCTTATGCACACAAATTTATTTTCTTCTAAAGTTTTGGTAAAAATATATGCAAACTGATTCTCAGTGGGAATAAAATCAATTGATATATCACCTTTATTCATATGATCAAGCAAGAAATGATGTTTGTTCTCAATATATTTTGTACGTGAATAAAGAATTGGATTTTAAGAGATGCTAATAGTACTGAAACTATCACATAAAATGGGCATGCAAGGCACATTAATACCAAAATCATGTAATATGCGTTTCATCCGTAATACCTAGGTACAATAATTGTCCAAGGCCATATATTTTGCCTTGGTCATGGATAATGCAACTATACTTTACTTTTTATTGCACAATGAAACTAGGCAATTTTCCAATAGTTGGCAACCACTGCTAGTACTTTGCCTATCTATCTTGCAACTAGCATAATCTACATTAGAATAGCTTATGAAATTAAAAGATTTAAAATGTGCATACCATTAGCCACAGTTGGATGTTCCCTTAAGATATCTCAATATTCTTTTCATAGCATTTAAATGGGATTCCTTTGGATTGGACTGGAATCTAGCACATAAGAATGTTGAAAACATAGTATGTGGACGGCTAGCAGTTAAATATAGTAAATTGCGAATCATACCTTTGTAGACCTTCTTGTCTACATTTTTATTGTCCTCATCAAGTTCTAGTCTATTATTTGCATGCATAGGAATGGTTGTAGGGTTACATTCTCTCATTCCAAACTTCTTTAAAAGCTTGTTTGTATACTCTTCTTGCAAAATGAATGTCCCTTTCTAAGTTTGCTTTACTTGAAGTCCCAAGAAAAAATTGGGCTCTCCCATTAAGCTCATTTCAAATTCCTATTTCATTTTCTTGGCAAACTCTCAACAAAGTAGATCATTAGTAGCACCAAAGATAATGTTATCAACATAAAATTGAATAATGAGAGAAACATTTTCTTGGTGCTTAGTGAATAATGTGGTATCTAAGATTCCAACAGCAAAATCATTATTTATGAGAAAATTGCTCAAACAATCATACTAAGCCCTAGGGGCTTGTTTTAATCCATATAAAAGACTTTGTTAGTTTAAAAACATGATGAAGAAAACTTTGATTTTTGAAATCAAGTGGTTGTTATACATAAAATTCTTCTTTTATGAATCTATTCAAAAAGCACTTTTAACATCTATTTGATAGAGAATAAATTTTTTATGAGATACAAAGGCAAGAAGTATTTTAATTGATTCTAACCTTATAGTTGGAGCAAATGTTTCGTCGTAGTCAATGTCCTCTTGCTGACTGTGGCCTTTCGCTACCAATCTAGCTTTATTCTTGATAACTTTACTGATTTCATCTAGCTTATTTCTGAACACTCACTTGGTACAAATGACTAGATGGTTTGATGGTCGTTCTACCAAGTTCTAGACTTTATTCTTTTCAAATTGAGCTAGTTCTTCCTTTATTGCTTCAATGCATAATGGATTTTGTAGTGCTTCTTTGACGTCTTTAGGTTCAATTATTGAAATGAGGGCACAGTTGGATTTATCTAGTGGAACTTGTTTGGTTTTGGATCTAGTAGTTATTCTAGCTTGTGGATCTCCAATGATTTTATCACTACAATCTAGAATCTTAACTAGTTCTCTGAATCCTTCAACTTCCATGCTCAAGGTTTCCTTGGCACAAGATGGATTAGTTTAATCAAATGTAACATGCGTGGATTATTGAATTGTTCTTTTCCGTTTATTGAGAACACTATAGGCTTTATTATGAATTGAGTAACCAAAAAAGATAGCTTCATCAATTTTGAAATCAAACTTTGTCAAATAAACTCCATCATTAAGAATGTAACATTTGCAACCAAAGACATAGAAATAAGAAATGTTTGGAACTTTACCTTGCTATAACTTATATAGCATTTTTCTCAAAAATGGTCTTAAGAAAACATGATTTGACACATAGTAGGCTATATTCACAGCTTCACCCTAAAAGGATTTTGGAAGATCATATTTATTAAGCACAGTTCTAGCAGCTTTTTGCAAAGTCCGAAATTTCCTTTCGACTACCCTATTTTGTTGGTGAGTCTTAGGAGTAGAAAAATTATAAATGCAACCATGTTCTTCACAAAATAAAGAATTTGTTTTTCATCAAACTCAGTTCCATGGTCACTTCAAATTTTCTTAATGAAATAACTCTTTTCATTTTGAAGTCTTTTAATGAGCGAAATGAAAGCATTTAGATCATCATTTTTATGAACAAGGAATAGAACCCACGTATAATGTGTATAATTGTCTACTATGAAAAACACATATTGTTTACCTCCAAAGGAAATGATTTTCATAGGTCGAAATAGGTTAATGTGCATAAGTTCTAGTGGCCTAGAAGTTGTGACTCATTCTTTGGTTAGAAAGATGTTCAAATTTGCTTCCCCTTTTGCAATGCACCACATATCCGATCCTTGGACAAGTTTAAATTGAGTACCCTTTTGGCAAGATCATTTTTTGTGAGATAAGATATAAGTTCCATGTTTACATTATTCTTTTATGCCAATTCCAATATTCTTAATATGAAATAGTTAAACACTCCACATTTTTACAAGTTAAATCATCAAGGGTTATATAATAAACATTTCCATCTTTGGTAGCAAGAAAAACTAATTTCTCATTTTGCCTGATAACACAGTAAGAAGGATGGAATTTAATCTCATAACCTTAATAGCACAGTTGATTGATACTAAGCAAATTATGTATGACTAATACAAGCCATACAGTATCAATGGAAGTAGCAGTCTGCTTACCAACAATAGCTTTACCTATTATGCATCTTTTTTTGTATTGTCTGCATAGAGAACATTTCTTGCAAAATAATTGTGAAGATTAAGGGCCTGTTTGGTTTTATTTCCAGAGCCATTTCTAGTTTCTAGTCATTTCTAAAAGTTGAAAAGTTAGTTATAGATTTGAAATGGAAATGGAAATGTGTTTGGATGATTTGGTGGAAAGTAATGATTAAAATATGTATTGAATTGAAAAGATGGTTTATTTTTATATTTTTATGTTTGAGAAGATTTATTTTTTAAAAATATAAGTATATTTTATTAATTTTAAAAAAATAGCTAATACTTTATGTCAAATCAAGTTTGAATTAATAGGATGATAAGGTAGGTTTAAAAAGAGTTTGAAAATGAAAATAGGAATATTTTGAGTGAAAATAGAGAGAAAGTAATAGTTTTTAGTTTTTATTTCTGGATAAAAATAAAAAGGGGTTGTGGAAATAAAACCAAACAGGCTGTAAGAAACATGGACGTATCCCCTGTCATATACCTAGAACATCCACTATCCAAGTACTACTTCTATTTTTGAAAATGTTTCTTGGCATGTATCTGTAAGAAATCAATTTACTTTAGGTCCCCAAACTATGTTGGGTGCTTCATGGTTAGTAGTAGATAATTTTCTTACCCAAACAAAATTGGAACCAATAATTTTTTCAATTGAACATTCATAATTGACATCAGCAGATCTACCATAAGTAAAGCAAGTTTTTTGAACTGGTTTGAAATTCATTCTAGAAGTTGCTAAAATCGATTTAGTTTTTCTTTGATTCATGTGGTTTTTGAATTTCTTTCTTAAAATTATGTCTAGGTGGAACATGCATATGTGTGTGTTTGACACTTGTTGAACATTAATCTAGATCATCCTCAACATGTAAGCATTCTTCAACAATCATTTTTTCTTTGATTTCATGGCTCAAATTTTCAACTTAATTCTTCAAGGAATTATTCTCTTTAGTGAGCCAATCATTTATTTTCTTTTTGTATTCTGCATCAAGTGTGGTCTCTCTATTTTTAGCCATTTGTATTTCAAATTTATTTTTATGAGCTATATCTAATTTTTCCTGCAAATAGCCTACTTTTTCTTGCAATGCTTTATTTTTATCTTAGAAGAATAGGCAAAGGTGGAAAACTAAGTCCAAGATATGTGGGGCCATATGAGATATGCAAAAGAATTGGACCAGCAGCTTGTCATCTAATGTTACCCTAGAGTTTAGTTGGGATACATGACATCTTTCATGTGTCGCAACTACGAAAGTATTACCCAGATTCGTCTCATATCATATCTCATGAACACATGGAACTAGAAGGTGAGCTATCATACAAGGAGCAACTAGTTCGTATCATAGATAAAAAGTTTCGAGAGCCTAGGAATTGAAAGATTCCTCAGGTGAAGGTGCTGTGGTGCAATCACAATATTGAGGATGCAACTTGGGAATAGGAGGATCTCATGCGCCAACAATATCCTGAGTTATTTTAATATTCAGGTGAGAATCTGAGGACCAAATTCCTTTAAAGGGGGAGGTCTGTAACACCCCTAAAATTTTATCAATTTTATTTACAATATACAATTTTATTATTAATAAAAAATTTTATGAATTTCATGTTATTAATTATTTTAAAATTTTTGTGGGTTAAATTATAATTTTTGTAGACTTAATTGTGTATATTTTTTATCAAGTTAGGGTTAATCATAATTTTCTAAAAATTTGGGGTAAAATTGCATAATTTAAAATTTTATAAAAAATAAAATAAAATCAAATTAAAATTAGATTTTAGCATCGGGCAAGACCTCTTTCTCTCCCCACTTTTTCTTTTTTTTCCTTCTTCTTTTCCTTTTTCCTTTTCCTCTGTTTCTCTTGTTTCTTCACCAAGAGCACCACCATCTCCAGCCATCATCTCTGGCGGGTTTTTTTCACCACTCCAAACCACCAAACTCTTTCCCTCACCACAACCAACACCTTCCATACCTCAAAACCACCAACCGCGTAGTGGAGCAGTGGTGGATGAAGGAGAATCGAGAAGAGCATGTCACGATGGTTGCTGAGTTTCTCCTTTTCTGACGACCATTCTTCATTATGAAGGTAAGGATAGGAAGCTCTTAATGAGAGGATCACAATAGTATCATTGCATGGCAATTCCATCAATGGTAAGGCAATGATCGGAGCTCAACGGAGATAGAAAAAAGTTGGTAATTTTTAGCTCGTTCCAGTGTTTACATTGCTCAGAATTATAAACATAAAGTGGCGTTGGAATCCTCATGACGAGAGGAACAATCTGGTGGTAAAGTTTTATTTTTCAGTGGCGGTGGTTTGGCGACAACGGAGAGGTAATCTCTTCGTCTCAATGCAGTAATTATCCCGGTGCTTTTGGTTTGTGATTTTGAGCCTTTGTTAGTGAGATTGGATTTTTATTTGATTATTGCATGTTATATGTATATATGTGTGTGTGTGCATGCATGCATGTAGTTGTTAGTTTTATCTAGGTCAAGCCTTTGAGTTGATATAGGTATTTCAATGATTATTTTCCTATGTGAGAAATAGGGTAATAGGCGATATGATTTTAGACTTGTATATTGGTTAATAATAAGTTGAATATAAATTTTGATATCGGGAATCATTATAAGTTAAATTATGTTGGAATGGGAATTGACTAAGGATTTATGCATGAATATTGAATCTAGAGAAGTTTAATTCATGGCATAGTTTCTTGATTAGGTGACGACGAGCTAGGCACCAACGAGTAGTAGATCAATTTTTAGCTGTTGCTATTTAGGATTGCAACTAGGTGAGGGTCTCCTACTTTAGGTTGTTGCTTGTTAAGCTACTCATATTTTTTGGTAATCTCTGTGAGGGTTTTACTATTTTTGAATCGTATTCTGATATGTGTTTGAGATCTGTCTATTATCTATTATCTAACTTGATTACCTTTGTGAGGGTTATTTCTGATATCGGTTCCATTTTCTATCTGTTCTGGCGCCTAAAACTTCTATTTATTATCTGTTATTATGATATTTGTCTATCTCATATCTGTATTGTATCTATTGCCTTGTCGGCATATCTGTTATTAGTTTTATGTTTATTGGCCATGCTAACTTATCTATGTTCCGTTTACTATTTTCTATTGTCTCGATGGTATTCTATTTTTTTATATCTAATATGTTAACCTAAAACCGATAGTGCGCTAGGGATTTCCCCTTGAGCATTTGTATGAACGGTTATTCTATTATCTGTATGGTGAATATATAGGCCAAAGGCCATATTGGGGGATCTGTTTGGTTATGTAAGGGCATGCTAGGGATTTTCCCCTAGGTGCTAACCGTACACTAGGGATTTCCCCTAGGTACGGGTGATATGCTAGGGATTTTTCCTAGGTATCAGTGATGCACTATACAGTTCGATAAGCATCTGCCATATATCAAGCTGTAATGCTTAGGTAAATTTTTTGTCTGTCTGGTATAAGGTGAATCCACAATGCATGTCTTATAGTTTTTCTTGGAATGCATATGCTTTGGGTTTGATTTGCTTAAATGATTTCTGTCTGCCTGTAATCTATTCTTGGAGCAATAACACAAGAGAGTTTCTTGTTGGCTTTTTTTGTACTATCTGTCTGTTTTTTCAAATTATGTTATGTTCAGTCTGAAAAATTATGTTTAATCGAGTTGAGTTTTTCCTTGATAATTACTGTTGTTTCTTGCACATATCCCTCACCAAGTCTTTGGACTTACCTTTCTACATTTCATAATCTTTTAGATAGAGATGGGCTCTGGTGGATGTCAAGTTGGAATGGAATATATAGTTGTTTTGTAATAGAACTAGAGCTAAAATTAAGTGTGGAACTTGTAACTGTTTGATTAACCTTATAAACCTTGTGATGTACGTATTTTGTTTGAAGTTTGTAATATAAGACAAAAATGATGGTTTAATCTGTTAGAGACTGTAATATGACTTAGTTCCCTAAACTCTTTTGTTATTTCCATTTTGTGGTTTATTAGGTATTGTTGGAGTTGTATCAATATTCATTTTGAAATATTTGAATTTATGGGCCAACAGTTGAATTTTAACTCTGAGAAATAAGTCTGAATCAGAGTAGTGCCTCAACTTAGGTGCTGTCTTTAGAGGGGGCGCTATAGTAACTTCCACATTATTAAAAAATCATATAAAAAATTTTTATATTTTAAAAAAATTAATTTCTTACTTATCATATTAAAATATGTATGTATAATTATATATCTAATTTAAAAGCGTATTTAGTTAAATATTCTGCTCTACTTTTATTTTCTTAATTCTTTCATTTATCTTTTTAATTTTTTTTTGTTTTATTTGTAAACTTAGAGTTAGCAATTCTTCATATTCTACAACATATTTGAGTACAAATTATCTTCAAACATAACATTTTTAAATTGAAATTTCATATTATTTTATTAAATTAGTAATAAATTTTGTTTCTTTAAATACTAAAAACAATTACAATTCATTTTTAATCTCATTAAGTAAAATAAATATTATTATAAAATAAATTACTTCAATATTAAAATTCTTTTTAGTGCAACACAGTGGCACATGCTAGTACTATTATATATAGAACAGTTTTGTGTGTATCCAAATATTGCACAATATTGACCAAATGCCAACTTCTTAAAATTTTGAGATTTTTAATTTGATTGAAGGTGGCACTCCACTCAGAATAACCCTAAGTTGAGATGTCACCAATTCAAACTTAAATTGTATTGTACAACGTATCTAATAGGCCTATAAAATTTCAAAACTCTTCAAAAATAGCAACAAGATTTAACGTAAGCAGACCTTAGCAAAATACTAAACACATGCCATAAGTTATCCATAACATCCAACAAAATATGTACATACTATAGGTTATTAATTCAACCTTAACATTTCATAACATCCCTAAACTAAAGCTTAATCCTCAACTTAACCCATATCCACATATAAACACGTATTCTATTACAGAATATTCTCTAGTCTAAGCTTGAAATCCATACTATCATTTAGCCTTGTTTGGGAAAATAAAAAATAATACAAGGGGATAAGCACAAATGATTTAGTGAGGGACAATCTCAATAATAAATCAGGAGGGTTCTGTCGACGAAGAATCAACTCAACAGATCATAAATTAATAATCAGAACCTAAACATATTAAGATACATGCATTAATAAGTTTAGCAAATGGGCACTATCAAATTCTAGGTTACTAGTAGGTACTGGCTCAAGAGTTTTTGTCATTAGCTTAAATGGCCTAGGTTCGTCTCAATCGATCAATTTGGGAGGAAATGTAGTTGGTTCATTCAGCGAATGGCCTAGGATCGTCTTAATCGAATTAGTTTGAGAGGAAATGTAGTCGGCTCATTCAGCCCAAACAATAGCCCGATCTAAACTAAGAAACTACACCATCCTTGTTGCTCTTTGAGTAGAATACAAACAATCAAAATACAATCGAATTAAAGCAATCTCACTTAACATATGCAATCTAACGAATCATAACACAATAGGCATATCGGATTCCTTTATTTTTGTCATTCCAAACATATTAGCATGTCCTGAGCTCAATAGCTGGGAGCTGCTTAATAGCACATCTAGAGCTTAACAACTGGGAACCACTTAACAACATGTCCTGGGCTTAATAGCTGGGAACCACTTAACAACATATCTCGAGCTTAATAGCATGTCTTGAGCTTAATAGCTAGGGACCACTTACTAGCATGTCCTGAGCTTAATAGCTGGGAACCACAATTTGAAACTTATCATATAGCAAATTGCTGACGAGGCCATACAAGTGATATGCATAATAGCTAATAGATAACTAAATAGTATTAGATAATGGAACGGTAATAGATATAGAATAGTAATAGATAAGTAGATAGTAATTGTTAACAGAGCGTAACATATATAAGACATTAACAGTTAATAAACATTAAATGATAATAGAGCGGCAACAGATATGGGATGGTAACAAATAGCATAATAGTAATAAATAACAAAGTGGTAATTGATACAAGATGGTAACAAATAGCATAATAGTAACAAATAATGGAGGGTAATTGATACAGAATAATAACATATAATAGAATAGTAACATATAGCAAAAGAGTGTTCTTGGCACCAGAACACACACGACAAGCCCTAATCAGATACATTATCAACGAGATAACCCTCACAGAGGTATACGCATCAATTAATGAGTAAAAAATAAGATCTCAAGCAATCACATATTTCAATAACCAAGATGTAGTAATAGTGTAGAAATCAATTTAACCCTCTTAGGGGATTATCATAATGATAGATAGGTGTAAGCCAGTGTCAAATTGGCAGACCCTTACCTTTGTAGCCTTAGAAAATGTAGTTACAGCCTACTAGTCTGTGGGACCTAGCTTGTCATTGCCTAATCTAAAATAGGTCCACTATCAAAATCCTCATTCGTCCTTAAAATCATAATTATACAAATAATAGCCTAAAATCGATAATTAGTTAATTAATATGGTAGTTTAGGGTTTGATTGATATTCTCGATAGAGAAAATGCTAATTATGTTGGTCTCAACAAAGAGATATAATCAAGTCCTCAATTACGTAATTAACCTCATAACGATATACCAAGTCAATAATAACAATCTAATTATCTTTAATAACCTAATTTTACCACTTAGGTCTCAAATCTATAAATTAGGATTTAATCTTCCAATTAACTTAATTAACCTAAGGTTATCATATAATAATGCAAATTTGGGTCCTCTAGGTATATACAAACACACATGTATGGTCCATATCCTAATTCTCATTTCAAATCCATTATTTTTCTCGACAATATACAAGATTTTGTAAGAAAATAAATGGTACAAAATATCAATCCCAACTTTGGGCATTACCTAAGATTTTCCAATCGAAACTCTAAAATCATAAACAAAGGACACACACACGATTATTGCAATAAGGCAAAGATTCTACCTCAGCATGATGTCGCACTGTCGCCACTATTCACCACTACCAGATATGGTCAACACCACCACTAATCGATGCCTCTCAACTTGACCAACACAACTTCTTGATTATTTCTTCATCTGCCACCATGAAGGGTGTGAAGTTTTGCCTCAAATATACTAGGTCTAAACTCACTATTGTTGTCATCCTTTTCAATTTTGCCACCACTGTTGAGCCAAGCTCCAATTCAAGGCCACCATGATGATTCTCGAGCTGAAAACTACCAGAACTACCATCCAGGTTGTAACTTTCACTGTTGGTGATGTTGCAACCACCACCTTTGCCGTGGTCGATGCTTCAAGCTCAAATTTTGGCTGCTCCACTAGTAGGTTTTGGAAGAAAAAGATTTTAACATGATCACCACAAAGAGAAGAAGAGAATGATATATGGCATGAAGGGTTTCTTTGTTCACCAGAAAAAGTAAGCCAGAAGGTGTTGAAGAGGGGTGGCTGTATGCGAGAATGAAAAAAATCTTTGGAGGGGATTGCTATATATATAAGACTATTTTTTGTAATTGCATATTGACCTCCAAAAGTTCTTCTCAGTTTTCAATGAAGTCCCTGAAGCAATAATCAACTTTAATTCAATCCCTAAACTTAATGAGTACCTCACATTGGCCCTGTTTACCCAAAATAATCTCACTTTGACTCACAAAACTTTCAAATGTTGGTCAATTAAGTTTTCTCAAATTGTAATTCGACTGCAAAACATCCAAAAATAAATAAATAAATAATGTTGAGAAAATTCCCACCAATCATATAATTTCTAGGGGTATTTTATTCTCCTCCCCTTAAAAGAATTTGGTCCCCAGATTTTCACCTGAGTACTATTTCAATTGGCAAAAAATGAGCAAATTTGGTTAATTGATCTACTATTAACCAGATACTATCATATCCTCCTCGGGCCATTGGTAGACCTGCTATAAAGTCCTTAGTGACCTACTCCCATTTCCAATTAGGGATTGGAAATGATTGTAGCAACCTTGACGGTCGCTGATGCTCTACTTTTACTAGATGACAGATCAAACACTTTTGCATATAATCTACAACATCTCTTTTCATTCAATTCCACCAAATTTGTTTCTTCAAAACCTGATAAATCTTCGTGCCTCTTGGATGCATCGTATATCTTGTTTTGTGTGCCTCATTTGACAATCTCTCTTTCATTTCTTCCAGCACACATATTTTCTTATGAAATAGAAGTGTACCTTGGATATCTGTATTGAATTTAGGCTCTTCGGAGCAATTTTATATATTTTATATGTAAATTCTATTATTCTACTATTATTTTTTTTTACATTTTATTTCTACATTAATTTTTGTACTACAATTCCATATTTTTTGTTATAGGATCTCTTTCCCCAATCAACATAATATAATGATTTTTTCTTTTTTTTCTTTTATTTAAAGTTCATCGCAAGAAAGTTTTTAATACATTTTTATAACATGTCTTTATGTTGTTTTTGTTTTATTTTCATTCTACAGTAATTATATATTCTTCTTATATATTTTTATCAATATTTATTCAAAATTAAAGTTTTAAGGTCATCTTGGGATTGTAATTTTCATATCACTTAAAAGTATTAGCATGTGGTATTATTTATAATATGTTTTATAAGAATATTATTTTATTACTCTTTCACTAAATAATTATTTATAAAAAACTCTTGAATATATAGGTAGAATTAAATCTAAATTTCAGTACTAAATAAATGCCTTTTACATAATTAGCATATTTTAAATTTAGTAATTTATATTCACTTTGATAATATTAACTATAAAAAATTAAATGGATATACAAAGTAATAAAATTATAAAATAAATATGAGCTTTTATTTTATATTAACATATTTTTTCATTTAAAGAGTTAGATATTTTTGGCTTTTTAACTTAATTAACATTTTTATCCGAAAAAGTTAAAAAATTTATCCAAATAAAGTGATTGATGACTAAATTATTTCAAAGCAATAGCTAACTTTTCATATTTATATAAATTCCTTTGTATTTATATGGATATAATCACTTTAATTTTAGTTGAAGTAATACAGTATTCAATGTTTCTAATAAACAAATTATTAAATAAATAAAACACTTGTGTAACACCCCTAAATTTGGTATTTTAGAAAATAAGGATTTAGAAATCAAAATATTAGTTTGACAAATTTTGGGGTTTTGAAATATAAATAATAAAGACTTAATTGCAAGAATTCTGAATGTTTTGGGATCATTATGTAAATGAGGGCACTTGATTGAATAACATTTAGAAGTTTTGTGGGTTAAACTGGAAATATTTTAGGTTACCTGGGTGAATGGTAGACACTAAGGAAGTCGAGGGACTGAATTGAAGATGGATGATTTTTGGAGGACTCAATCAGAGGCTGGATAGAAGTTTTGGGGGTCAATTTTTTATTTCAGAAAGTTGTTCTTCATATACCTTCCCTCCTCTCCCCCAATTTTCTTCATTTTCTTCACTACGCACCACCTTACCTTCTCCAGCGACGGCCCATCTCCAAGATATTGATACTGGAAAGTGAGTTTATGAGCTTTGTCATCCCTTGACCTATTAGAATAACAGTTTTTGGGTTTTGCTTGCCTTTTACAAGATATTGATTCAATTTAGGAAAGTGGTGGCAATAATAGAAAGGGAGGGGTTCATGTAGCTGCTACACCCGCCCCCTTCTTAGTCAATGGGCCACAAAAAGGTTCAGCATCTACTATAAAAGAGAGAACTTAATTTTGATAACCACATCTCTACTAGGCAATGTGTGGAACATTTGAGAGCAGACCTTTTTGGATATATATATATATATATATATATATAAAATCCAAATCAAGAGTAGAGTTATGGGAACAACCATATGATAAAAAATGATTTCTAAGAGTTAGTATATATTTAATTATTCATATACTTATAAAAGAAACTTATGAGAAATTGACACTTTATTTTGAATTGAATATTAAAATTTTATTTATTATTTTATCCATATACATAATATATGTTATTTGATCATTTCAAAAATAATAAAATAGCTACATATATAAATAATAAATAAATTATATTTATAAGAGTTATATAGAATGTTAAGTGAAATTTTAATTCATAAAAATCACATATTACAAACTATTTATTGAATTAGTTATTAAATAATAACCTAATGTAATTAAGTTATTTTCATAGATAAAGTACAAAGAGATTATATATTTACTCTAACAAAAAATGCTCAACATTTAAAAATATCAAATGTCATGAAAATTGTGTCTATAGCTTCCCAATTGTTAACAAATCACACAAAAACGCTTTATATTAAATAAATTATTTGCTTATTTATCATAACAAAAGATGTATGTATAAATATATATATATATATATATATGCCTCTAAGTTTGAAAAATGTATATAGGAAAATATTCGGATCTATTTTTATTTTCTTAATTCTTTTTCATTTATTTTTAAAATTTTATCATTTTAAAGTTTTTTATATAATTTATAAACTTAAAGTTAGCAATTCTTGATATTCTATAACTTATTTAAATATATTTTCAAACATAATATCTTTAATTGAAGCATTCTCATTGTTTTATTTAATTAGTAATCGATTTCTTTTTCTAAATACTAAAAATAATTCTAATTTATTTTTTAATCACATAAAATAAAATAAGTATTATTATTAAGTAAATAATTTTAATACTAAAATTATTTTTGATGCATAACACCATATACATACTAGTATGTAATAGTATAAATTAGTACTGAAAAATTGATTCGATTTTTTGTTATTATACTGAAAGGATAATTGAAGCGACCAGCCTGTGGCACCAAGCCACCAAGAGTACATAATTTAGAATGAATGGAGCATATTGATTTTTTGTGCATAATTCGAAGATCCGAAAACACTAAAAGATTTTCCTATCACCAGAAAGGAACAAAAGAATTCAAATAAAAAATTAGGAAACATGAATTTATACTATTAATAAAATACTTACTTTTCTTTTGTTGTGTTTTCAAGTAATTTGTCTAAAATACCTTTTTTTTTCTTTTAATTCTAATAATTACAAATTTTACAATAACAACAATTTATAATTCACTTATTTTATATCTACAATTATATGATTTTATCGTAATTCTTTAATTCTTATTTACAAAAAAATTAAATAAATGTACTAATATTTTCAAAATAAATTTGCATTATACCTAAAATGCATAACAATTATTATATAAAAAATATTATAAAAATTTTAACAAATACATTAAATGTGTCAAATTGCCAGTATCAATACATGGACTATCTACGTAAATAGTACTGTTGCCTTGACCTTTAAATAGACAATAATACCTACTATTACTGGAATAGTAGCTGCTAATTAACTCCAGGTAATTATCGGAATAATTGGCTGTTAGGTCAAAAAATAATAGCAAAAATCAGGAGAGGTTGTTAGCAAAATCATAGCAGCAAACAAGGATGGATATCTATGACCACAATGAAGCCCAACTATCGCCATTAGCGCTTTCTTAAGTATTGCATGAGTATGAATTATATAGATACAATAAGAAACGGATACGACATAAAAATTATACGGAAGGTAAGAATATGTGCTCGGATCAAAATACATTATCTGTAAATAAGTAATTAAAGGGGCTGCATCAAATGTAACGTTGATGCAGCGACACAATCTAATAATGAGAGGATCAGGTCAGGATGGTTGATAAGGAATGATCATAGTTGTTTTCGGTTTGCAAGTGCAGTTCCTCGTCGAGGCAAAGTGCAGCCATCCTTGGCTGTGGCAAATTCTCTTAAAGAGGCCTTGGGTTGGATTAAAGGAAAGGAATGGACAGATGTCATATTTGAGCTCGATGCTCTTATGATAGTAAATGCAGTTTTGAGTGAGAGTATGGATGATATCTCATATTTTGGATTGGTTATCTTAGATTGCAAAGATCTTTTGAATGATCTTATTCATTGTAAAGTTGCTTTCGTTCACGGCTCATTGTGTTGCTAAGGTCGCAGTTTTTATATCTGAACGTGGATTGTAGGAAGATATTGTCCCCACTTTCCTCACTAATGTTATTGTTGCTCATATGGAATAAATTCCCTTTGTTTAGCGTCAAAAAAAAGTAATTAAAATTTTATATTAAAAGGAGGAATATAAAACGTTTGATCATTTGTGTAGAAGGAAATCATTAGTTCATTGCCAAGGATGGTATGGTAAAAGAAAAACAGATTATTTTCTATATATATATATATATATATATGTGTGTGTGTGTGTAGACACATACATTATAGACTATAGATTTAATAAATCGGCATTATGTTAATATTTATACAAGACATCAAATATGAATAAAATTCTTTATTAGAAGCAACAGTGCATTATAAACAAATTAGTTTACCAATTGATCATTTTGCCCCTGAAAAAGTTGAGAAATGTCAAAACATTCCGATGATCCATATATTTTTTATAGGTCAACCTGACTTAGTCCTCGATTGATCGTGCAATTTTTCATGCTAATATTTTCTCATTGATTTCAAGGTATTGATGCGACAATTACACATTGTCCATGACTATATGCCTTCATATTTAAATAAATTAAAATTATATTAATTCGGTTTCATTAAAGACTCATAAATTAAGCATCTAAAAATTATAGTTGAGAACAGCACAATGATGCCCTAATCATGGACCATGTTTTAAGTTCTAGACCCCATCGCTCAACTTGATCTCGCGATTGGAAGGATATAAATCAGCTTTCTAGATTTCACCTCATTTGACGAATCTAAACCACAAGCAAAGATTGAACCAGCCCTAATAATTTAATATTAATTTAAATAATAATAATATTTAATTATTATTATTATTATTATTATTATTATTATTATTGATAGAACAATTCCAGTGTGTCAGTGTTTCGATGAGTGAAAAGCACTCTAGCTTTTTATTTATTTCGAGTATTCATTTGGAATGGCAATATCATAACTCATGATTGATTTAGAATAATAGCTAGCAGGCGTCTTATTTTTTCATCTTACTTGCGAAAACGCTGACGTAAGAAAGATATTGTTATTCCCGGCAAAATTGAGAAAGTACTGATCCTCATGGTGGACCCTACAAAACCAGTGCATTGAACCTACAGTTCATATGTGCATAGAGTGGAAGCATCTTCAACAACTGCCCCTCCTCCCAT
Organism: Jacaranda copaia; assembly: GCA_014898725.1. Lineage (NCBI taxonomy): Eukaryota > Viridiplantae > Streptophyta > Magnoliopsida > Lamiales > Bignoniaceae > Jacaranda > Jacaranda copaia. The sequence continues at coordinate 282,146 of JACGDI010005397.1, forward strand.
TCAAACTTGACACGCAAAATTTTCTGCAACAAGTAACGACCAAAACACTTTGTGGCGGTGGGGTTCAAATGCTTTGCCAAAACCCAACACCAAATAATAATCAATACTCAGAATTTCAACTTCACAGATAGGAATCAAAAGGAAGTCATGGCTATGGTTGCTCTGATAAAAAGAGATTCATTCTTGACCAGAACATTTAGATTTAAATAATTTCGGCAAACTTTAATATTGAGAAATTTAGAGAAATAGCTTCAAGTGTATGTTTAAGAATTCATAATTTATCATGACTTGAAATTATCAGTACTAACCCAAACAAAAGCTTAAATAGGAAACAGAGTACTACAATTAAACAACTTCTTTTAACACAGACAAAGTTAGTTATCTTTATTGTATCCAAAGGGGGGTAATAGCAGAATACAATCAAGAAATGGGAAACCTGCATAAAGAGGACTTAAAAATCCTCCAAAAAAACCAGGACAAGGCAACAACAAACAGCCACACAAGGCTGTCATGGCAACAAGAGCATACTACATAGTACATACTGTACTAAGCTGCCATGGCCAGGTCCTAAGTCACAGGCTACCACACCTCTACAACTGCCCAACGCCCACTACCAGACACACAACTTCAAAGGAACAAACTTTTTAGGGAAGTTTCAAGACAGATCCTACAGAGACAGAACACAAACACGCATTAAGAAACATGGAAGAGAAACTAAAGTTGACAGACACTATATACTGTGATACTGGAAGTACAATACACGTAGCTTCATCTCTTGGGAGCAGGGGTTGAGTAAAGTTGAGCACCATAGGAAGCCCAAAAGCATGATCCAGTAACTGTATTCTCAAGAAACCAAAGGCAGTCAAAGAGGCAGCCTCTTGAATGAGAGGCCAAAAAGGTTGCAACAGGCTTGTCAAATACAAAGAAGCCAGCAAAAAGGATAGGGGGAAAAACTGATTCGCCCTTGATCCCCATGGAAAACAACCGAGTCATGCGAACACCCTGGTGCATCCAGGAAAAAACTAATATATGGGACTGCTCGGCTACTATTAATGCAAATCCCTTGTGATGAGCTACTTTTGGAATATCCTCACTTAATTGACTTAAGAAAGAATATCACATCTCCACAAGCTCTCAGGGAGCAACTCAACTGTGCTGCTGCTAATAGAACTGCAATGCTGGAGATTCAACCCCACCAGTGTCCTTCCCAGTTTTTCAAGAGCAGGCATGCTCTTGTTTGATATCATAGGGCAGCCTGACAAGGAAAGAATCTGCAGATTGTGTTGCACTCCAACAGACAAAGCAACAATACCAGAGTCTGTTATTGAACACTTGGACACATCAAGATCATTGAGCAAGGGACAGCTCTCGGCAAGTGCCACTAAACTTGCATCAGTAATCTTTTGGCAACCATCAAGATTTAGCAATTCAAGTGTTCCACCATGCAATCTAGCCAGGGTGAACACCACCTCATCAGTCAAATTTGAGCAGTCACTAAGATTAACCTTAGCAAGTCCTGCCTTGCAACACTCCAAAAGCGGGAGGAGACCAGTATCTGTGATTCCACAAAACCCACTGAGATCTAAGTGATGCAGCTGGGGACACAGCTTCCCAATCATAGCCAAGCTAGTACTTCCAAATCCAGGGCAGCTTCTGATGGACAAGGATCGAAGAGATTCACAGGGGGAGAGCACGGGAAATTCTGTAGATAGATCCTTAACTCCCATGCACTTAACCAGGGAAACGGACTTTACTTTAGCATTAGAGCTGGAAAGAGCAGTTAAAATCCCTATTTGGGTGATTCGGTTGCACTCCTCCAGTTGCAAGCTCTCAAGAGTGCAAGCGGCTTTGGCAAAAGATACAAGGCCATTATCAGATACAAAGCAACATTTGCGGAGGCACATGTGTTTCAAGTTTGGACAGCCCCTTCCCACTGCTTCAAGGCTTAAATCAGTTATTCCCCTACATGAAGTGATGGTCAAAGACGACAGTGTTTGCAGACCTTGTGCATTGCCCATCACCCAAAAGCCCTTCTGGCTCACATTTTGAAGCCCACAGAGGACAAGATTAGTAATGGCCTTTCCATAGTGCCCTATCACAGCAACCGAGTAATCAGTGATGTTCAGAGCTTGAAGTTTCACCTTAGTCAAGACAGTGGAAGCTGATGACAAGACACCAGCAATACCCTGATCCCCAACAAGTGCACAATCTTTTATGGTAATTGACTGTAGCTTAGGACAGAATTTGGCAAGTGCTTGCAGACTCTCGTTGCCAATGTTTGAACATGATTCTATTGTTAATGCAGCCAAATTCGGACAGCTCTCTGCAATTGCAGCTAAACCCCTATCTGAGATTGAAGGACATTGGCAAAGGTCTAGCTTCTCTAGTGAATGGCATTCTCTTGCTATTTCAAATAGACCTTCATCACCAATAGATGGCACGTTCCACAATGAAAGAACCCTAAGGGAAGGGCAACCACGAGCAATTACTGACAAACCAAGATTGGTTACACCCCTTAGGGAGTTGCTTCCTCGGATTGAAAGCTTTCCAAGACCTCCACGGCCAGAAGTACCAACTGCAATAGCAGCAAGCCTCACATCCGTTGCTTTCTTGCCTTCCACACACCTTGTGAGGTATCCATCACACTCCATTCCAATATCCTCATCTGCAGAGATAAGTTCTGTATTATTCACAGTTTTATCTTTGTTGACTGTATCCAGTTGTTCCTGAGGGATCTTGCTCCGGTAAATCTCAGAACTGCGGACACTACTCAAGACCATTAGCCAGCGCTTGGAAACACAAGCAGCAGCACTCCTCTCTTGACCACTCGGCAGGCGTCTGAAGATCTCAAATAGGCATTCATCTGGGAGAACGTCAATGGATGGTCTTTTATCCTCAAACAAATTCCCATCAATAATGCATGGGCCGCTGATGCGAGAGCGCTTTCTAGGAGGGCAATAGATCTCCACATGGGAACCAATAGAGAACACCAGCCCGGAATCTCCGGAACAAAGCGAACCCCCAGAGTGGAAATCATCATCACCTGATTGGCCAAGACATGAAGTCAGCTAAATTTGTCTTGGAGATCTAATATGAAAAAGAGTTTCACGCAACTCAGTGAATCCCAATCCCAACTACCCCTCTGTTTCTCCCAAGATGGCAGGATAACCATATTCATTAATAGAGATACTTCCCCTACAGACTTTTTTCCAAATTAAATATTTTGCCACATTACTAAGATGAAAAACCATACAATACTCGGAAGATCCAAAGAACTAGTTCCAAGTACATAAGGCAAAGCCATATATTCGTTAAATTCTATTAGTTACTCATAACTACACAATTTAATCAGCAAAGGAATTATATTATTCCACACATAATCCCTTGTCTAACCGAGCAGGAACAAAAATCCCATAAATGAAAATACTTTCTAAACATAATCAATGTCAAAACTAGCAGGAACAAAAATCCCATAAATGAAAATTTAGAAGAGGCGTGTGATTTGCTATTCAATACCAGAAACAAAAACTTATTCACAAGAATAGAATGTATTCATCATCTTCGTAAGGCAACATCAAACCACAATCTAATAAAGAAGTTCATATCTAACAATAAAAACATCCAGAAATTTAAAACCTCCACTCTTTAAACCATAAAATTAAGATGGCAAAGAAATTATCTAAAAAGACCAGCAAACCCAACATAAAGAAAACTTCAGAAAACTCACCCCTGTAATTAACAAGAGCAGACATGGCTGTTCCTCGCAAGAAAAACCCCAAAAGAGAGAAAAAACGATCAAGCGTTTCAATAAAATCAACACAGCCCAGACAAAGACTTCAGCCAGTATTTGCATTCCAATCAAAAGATCACCAAGATTTTCTTGAAAAACAAGCCCCAACAACTGTAGGGGGAAAAAAGAGAGAAAAGAAATGAAAGAAAGAGGTGAAAGTAGCTGTTTTTTCTTAGATTTTCCACAACAGTTGTGTATTAGCAATATATAAATGGTCCACCAAATGCAACATGCATGAATATATATATTTTATGTATTTGCATAAAATATACAGTACAAAGTTTGGTGAGTTGTCAAAGGTCTTCAGATGCATGATGAGGTCTGAAAAAACTTGTACTATGAATTCTCACATCGTTCAATGAATCGTGCTCTGAAACCGGCTTTTGCGGTAGCAGCTGGTTATCCCGCCCACTTGTGCACTAATTTACCGGGTAAATCATATTTCGTCTCTATTCATTCTAGAATTCCTTCCGTCTCATAATTATATTTTTGTGTGATTAAATAAAATTTTTAAAAAATTATTACAAATTTTATACATTAAATAAGAATTACAATTATAGTGTCACACCATCCTTTAATTAAATGATATATTTAAAATTTATTTTTTAAAAAAAATCAATTCAAAACATCCCAAAAAAAAAAGAATAATAAATTTGATATGGTAAATAAAATATGATAAAAAATAACATTATTTCCTTTATTCGGAATTGAACGACTTTAATGATTTTTATGGATAGTCATGAGTATTGTTATTAATATCCTAAAATGATGAATAAGTCCCCCCCATCCATATCACTTTACTGTTATTAATTTTCTGCTACTCTTTATAAGGCTTTCTTTTATTGGATTTATAAAAAGAGGATCGTTTTTAAACTATTTTAAATATCTCTTGAGGCCTTGAATTCATTTTTATATAGGATTAGAATTGATGTAATTGATTGCTTCGACTAAACTCGCCCACCGCTCTTTACAAGGTTAATTAAATTTGAAGAGATATATTTTATCTTGTCAAAATTATATTTTCTATTTAAATTGACTCAAAATTATAGCCGAGACTTAAAAACTAAAAAATATTTACATTTTTTTTCACTATTTTCCTTCAAAACAGTGGATAATTCATGAAAAACTTCTATTTAAAAAAAAAAAAAGAATCTTATTTTCAAATGTTCCAAAAAGAAAATAAGAGTTCTAATTAAAGATATAAACATAGAAATGAGTTTTTTTTATAGTATTGATGAAAAGCAGCGAGCACGAGTCCCTTTCTTATTAGAAAGGGTTGCTTACTCGGAGATTGGTGAATCAGGACTTCGATCTGAAGGAAGAATGTGTAATTAGAATTTTTCTTAGATTTATTATCAGTAAAATGTATGTAATAATCAAATTTTACATTAATTCTTTTTGTGATTATTTTACATGTTTATTCATTGTATGCAACTGACTATATAATGATGTAAAACCTATTACATCTTTCGCCTGAAAAAATTAAAAAAAAAAAAGAAAAAAGAAAAAGGTGTACAATTTAATGCACACCTCTAAGTGGGTGTGACAATAAAAAATTTGTCTCCACATAGGTGTGATGAGAATGATTTCACCAAGAAGCAATTAGGTGGTGTTTTCACTCAATGCTCCTTTGTGGATGAATTCGCTTCGTTTCTTTGAAAATATAATCAGCAAATTGGTCAACTAGTAAATTTCTTATTGTCATCCTCACTTTGCATTTTGCTTGGCTTGGCTTGGCTTTTCCTGTATCCCGCGACTTGGGCCTGGTGTGACAGTACATCGCATGTGTACCAGGAATGGGGAGGTGCATGGCCAAGTTGGCCTTGTTCTTCTCCCGTGTTTCCTTCTTTCCAATCAACAACTGTTAGCAGCTGCTTGCCTTTAAGGATTTATTAAGTTCAAAATATTGAGCTCCATTGTTTGGTGAGAAGAATTTTGCTCAAGTGGCAAAACGGAAAGGTATATCTATAAATTTATTGACGTATCTACTGCAGGTTCTTTTAATTTATCATGTAATTTATGATTTAATAGACCCAATTATTTATCTATACTATTATATATAATGCAACGTTGTGGGATTCATAATTATACAATTTTGATTTTAATTGTGCAATTTTGGTCAAATGACAAATTCTTATAATTTTGAGTATTTTAATTCAACTAAAAAAATTTTATTAGTTGTCGAGTATTATCTACAACCGATATAATTGTATCTTATCTTTAATTTTCTATCATTCGAAATTCAAAATATATTTAATAATGTTTCATAATCTTTATTAAAGAGCTGTAAGTTCAAGAAATAAATGATTCTAGATAATTATTCATAAAATTACGTTTACATGGATTAATGATGTTAGATCAAAAATTTGTTTGACTAAAAGCAAGTATCTATTTAATTATTCGTACATTGTTATATACTTATAAAAGAAACTTATAAGAGAGTGATATTTTATTTTGAATTGAACACTAAAAATTTACTTATTATTTTATTCAAGAACGTAATATATGCTGTTATGTTATTTGATAATTTCAAAAATAATAATACAACCACATATATAAATAAAAATAAATAAATTAATTTTACCTATCAGAGTTATATGGAATGTTAAGAGATACTTTAGTTTATAAAAATTGCATGTTGCATACTGAATATTGAATTAGTTATGAAATAATGGCCTAATGCAAGTTATTTTCACAGATAAAGTACAAATAGGTTATATATTTACTCTAACAAAAAAGTACTTAACATTTAAAATTCTCAAATGTCATGAAAATTGTAACTATAACTTCCACATTATTTAAGAAATCATATCAAAAAATTTCATATTTAAAAAAATTATTTGCTTATTTATAATTTCAAAATATGTATGTATAAATACATATCAAATTCAAAAATTATATTTACTAAAATATTCTGCTCTATTTTTATTTTCTTGATCCTTTCATTTATTTTTAAAATTTTATCATTTCAAAATTTTGTATAATTTATCAACTTGGAGTTAGCAATTCTAGATATTCTACAACTTATTTAAGTACAAATTATTTTCAAACATAATATTTTTAATTAAAATATTAACATTATTTTGTTTAATTAATAATAAATTTTAAAAATAGTTGTGATTTAAACTAAAATTGATATTATCATAAAATAAATTATCTTAATATTAAAATTATTTTCGATCGTCGAACACATGCTCATTGTCCACATATTGAAATAAGAAGTTGGTCTTAGAAGTCCCAAAAGTTCACCGCAAGATCATGAGTCCTAGTACAGAGGATCAAGTTCTCTACCTTTGTTTCCTATGGGCAACAACCCAATACAATTCTTAAAGAAGAATCAGACCAGAGCAATTCAGAACTCTTGCTTATTTTCAACGTTCTTTCTATTTTAGTTCGTAATGTCAACGGTAAAATCTCAAATAATTAATATTTTTTAAAGATTCACTTCATTTCGACACAATATAAGGAACACCATTGAAGTCGACGTTGAGAATAATTTAGTTCACGTACAACATCGTCGCAGAAGCGATCCCGGGACTCTTCACCAAGAAGCAGTTCTGCTTCCACCTAGGGTGGTCATCAAGCTTACATTGGAATATGTACCATCTAGTTTTGTAGGTTTCAATGTATACATTTGTACATATTGCGTTTGATTATATATAATTATATACATAATTTAATACATTTATTTTTAATTTTTTATAATTAATTCATAATATATGATTAATTTTGCATGTGTATTTTAATATCGGTTAATTGACCTTAAATCCCCAAATCCAATTTCACTTTTGTGTTCAATCCCTAGATACACACATGTATATATATTGTCTGCGCTCCATGTTCTAAAGTTCAATTTTGAGTCAACTCCCTACTTGTGTCAAAAATAGTAAAATACCCATGACATCAATTTGAAATTACAAAATGCCAAATATTCTTTTCATCTTCCGTGTTTTTTCATTTTCCTTTCACATTTTTCTTTTTGTTTCATACTTTCTCTTTCCATTTTCCTCCATTTCTAAAATTGTAATCGTTCTTGTATCCATGTTCTTGTGCACTACTTTCTCTCAATTCTCCAACTTGCCATCTACCATTGTTGTTGCCCAAGAAAATATTGACTAATATTTCATGGTTACAAGATTGAAAAAAAAAAATCCTAAAATTTGTTTATGGTGCCTATCATTTTAGTTAATATATATTTGTTTTGTTTATTTGAAACCCTAATTTGATTACCATCTATTTAATTTCACCCATTTCAAAATTTATAAAAAATTTCAATATAATTTGTTCATACAATCTAAAATGGGATATTTACTTTTATTACTAGTTGCCTACATATTTAATCATAGATTTGTTAATGAGGACATCATTGTGGTTTCTAGTAAAAGAAATCCAAAGCTTGGTGCGTTTGTTGTTGTTGTAATTTTAGTGCCATCATCATGATTGAATTTAATCATTAATTTGGATGTTCTGGGTAAAGAAATAGCCCTAGGAATTTTGTAAATTAAATTCGGGAATACTATTTCGAGTATAAATTGTATGAAGGGGGTAAAGCATTTTTAATTATTTTTATTGTTGATCAAACAAACTTAGCATCAATTATGTGTAGTATTTTGTATAAGTAATCTTAGCACAAAAATTTAAAATTCTAGTATTTCAAACTGTGGTTCTAGTAGTAGAACCTTGGTTTTTAGTGCTATCTATAAGTAATTATTATAGTAAAATATAAACTTCTAGTACTTCTTATTGTGTTTGTAGTACCTAAATCTTAATTATATATGTTAAAATGTTTCACATCTTTTTATTTATAATTTTTTTTAGTTATGCACTTGTTGATTGTATATTTTATACTTTGTAGGATAAAAATGAAAAAACTATTGTCCTAGTCAAGATAGAATTTGTATCAAGTGCATATTGATGTGAAAAATTTGACAGATGAGCATAGTTTGTTGTGTTCTAGGGTTGAATGATGATGCTTGGATGGTCATTATTTGGATAATTTTAGTTTTTGTATATAGATAGTAAGGTGAATGTTTTAGTATTTTAAACATTCTTGCCAGTGATAGCATTTATTATTTGTGTATTTGGATGATTAGAATGTATGATGTAATTTAAAAATTTATTTATATGGACATTAGTAATGATATATATTATAAGGTGGTCAAAATGTAGTATATTTCAATATACACACGGCATTCATATTTATATAACTAGTACTGAAATAAAAAAAATGGTACCAAATATAAAGAAACACAAGTGCAAAAGTAAGTAAAAAAAACAAGCCAAATAAGTACAAAATGAGGCAAATTTAGTACAAAACTTGAACAATCAAGTACTAAAAGCTAAATTATTAGTATTTTTTTCTTGATTTTCAGTATCATTCTTAGTATGTTAGGAATTAAGTTGAATTCATCTTAATCTGGCTGTTGCATGAGCATCAAACCGCAATGTATTAGTCATAGGATTGATGTATTCATGAGAGGTTCATTGATTTTTGATAGTGATGTCAAAAGTATTCATATAGTTCGTGCACAAATGGTTTATACTAGTATGAAGGAGAATATAAGTGGTTGGATGTAGGTAGTTGTGTTCCCAACCCTTTGCACATGTGCTATCACTACCATTACTTAAATAAAATATGATACTATTGTATTGGAGTGTCTTATGTGTCTTTTTACGCGTCGAATTAGGGTAAGATCAGCTAAAGGAGAACAAGTACAAAAACACACAAAATAAGTACAAAATCAGGGTGAATTCAATACAAAACTATATATCTAAAGTACAGAAATCCCAAAAATAGATTTTTTTTTTGTTTGTTGAATTTCAATATCATCTTAGTACATGAGATTGAGTTGAGTTTAACTAGTTAAGGCACCCATAACTATCGAATCATGATTTATCAATCCTAGGATTGATTTAGTCAAGATATGTTCATTGGCTTTCGATAGTGTGTTAGACTCACACATTTACCTCACATATCAATAGTTTATACTAGTATAAATAAGAACATAAGTAGTTAGATATAGGTAGCTGTGTTCCTAATCATTTGCATATGTGCTATGACTACCATTGCTTGAAAAAAAAATATTATATTACTGTATTGGAGTGTCTTATGTGTCTTTTTACACTTCAAATTGAGGTAAAATTGGCCAAATGAGAATCAAGAACAAAAATATGCAAAATAAGTATAGAATTAGGATGATATCAATACAGAACTGCAGAGATGAATTATAGAAATCTCAAAAATAGATTTTTTTCCCTATTTCTAGTATCATTCTTAGTATACAAGAGATTAAGTTAAATTTAACTAGTTAAGCCATTGTAAGACTATCAAACCATGATTTATCAGTTTTAGAATTGATTTAGTCAAGAAAGGTTTATATATTTGCCTCACATACCAATGGTTTACACTAATATGAATAAAAACACAAGTGGTTGGATATAAAGAGGTGTGTTCCTAACCATTTGCATAGTTCTATCGCTATCATTACTTAAAGAAAATATGATATTATTATGATGGAGGGTCTTATGTGTCGTTTCACGCTTTGAATTGAGCTAAATTTAGCCAAAGAAAAAGCAAGTAACAAAACATGCTGAATAAGTATAGAATAGGGCAAATTTGGTACAAAATTACAAAGATCTAGTATGGAAGTTCCAAAAATAGGTATTAAAATCCAATGAATTCAATACAATGAAAAATACTTCACCTGCTAACCACCTTCCTTCTAAAATAATGCTTAATAGCTGTCATTGGTCTCTGAAAACCATGCAATCCTTCTTTCATTTATTGTATCCCCTCCATGCACCCTCTTCCGATAGATTAATCATAAAAAAGGCAAGATATTAGTTACAAAGTAATGATAAGAAGGTATATCAAGCATATATATACAAAAAAGGGTAACAAATACATTATCAAGGTCAAGCTAATTTAGCTAGTTAAAACTTTTTTGCATGTACAATGATTATGAGTGGCTCTACCACATGTTTACAGCTAATAACCCGAACATCGATTTGAGATGGAATTCTCTGTGTCCTTCTATGACCTGGTTGAGGTATCATATCAGATGCATTAATGGTTGGTTTTTCCTTTACTTGATTGGTGCATTAATTAAGAATAAAATGCTACAGCATTACTGCATAAGAACTCAAATGAACAAATTTAGTGCTAACATATAAGAGATAATTACTAAAATGAATAATTTCAGTATTCAACAAGGTAGAGTTAGACACTAAAATGAACAGTTCAAGTATTTAACATAGAAGAGATAAGTACTAAAATGAACAATTCCAATATTTATTATAGAAGGGCTAAGTATTGAAATGACCAAATACAATATTTAAAGTAAAAGACATATGTAGTGAAAAATCAACAAATTCAAAATTTAACATGGAAGAGCTAAGCATTGAAATGAACAAATTCAATATTCTACATAGAAGAGCTTAGTACTGAAATAGCCTAATCTAATATTTTACATAAGAGAGCAAATACAGAAAAATAAAAATAGTATTTAGCATAGAAGATTTAACTATTGAAATGAAGAAATTTAGTATTTAACATAGAAAAGTTAAGTAGTAATATAAATATATATCCAACATTTAACACAGAAGAACGAAGTACTGAATTTAACACAAATCTAGTATTCGACATAGAAGAGCAAAAAAATAATAATGCAAAGAGGTACCACTTGTGGCAATGGTAATATAATAAATAATATGCAGTATGAAATTGAAGATATGAAGTATTTACCGACTCATATAGCTACTTTGCCTTCCTGTCCACTACCTTCACTTTTCTGCACAACCATCATATCAACTAAGGTTATCTTTAAGCACAAATATAGGCGAATCATGTTCAACACATCCTTGTTAGTGTTCAAAGTCACATACATTTTCTGATAGGGAGCAAGGCATTTGATTGTGTGGAATTGGGGACAAATTTCACACCATTTTTTCTCAAATTGGAAATATAACACAATTAAGGTCATGCTCTAAAGAATGGACATGATACAGAGTTATTCATTGTACAAGCAACTCTCCAACTGTTGAATTTGAGGTTCTTCCACATTGCCTGATATTTTTTAAAGCTCAATTTAAAAAAAAAAAACCAACTATTGCTATGAAAGAGTAAAATGTTGCTTCATTGTGTGGAAATGGTGACAAAACTTCTTCTTGCTAGGATATTGTAGGCTATTGCAGGAAAAAAAAAAAAAA